>VZQC01007422.1:182052-207970 GCA_009823505.1 Rhizomys pruinosus | reverse complement strand
ATGACAGAAACAATGATACCGGGAGTGATCAGCTAGTTAAAGAAAGAGAAACGTACTTCAATAAAAGATAATTGGACAAAAAAAAAAAAAAAAAGAAATCAGTTTAGAAAATGGAAAAAGACACTGTATGGTGGTAGACACCTGTGGTCCCATTATGTGAGAGGCTGGGGTAGGGGGATGAGGAGTTCAAGGCCAGCCTTAACTACATAGTAAGTTGAAGCTAGCTTGGGCCACATGAGATTCCGTCTTATAGAAAAAAGGGAAAATGGAAATAGAATATATAATACTAAGGTAGAATTTCAAAAATAATTATAGAATCCATAAAAAAACAGTCTGTGACCCCAGAGGTTTCATAGCTTTACATTATTTGGGGGAGGGGCAGTCTAGAACCTCATTTGGAAGTGACAGCTAGTCTCTTCCTGAGCCATCGCTAGATCCCAGCCTCAGTTTATACTGCCTCCAGGGAGTCTTCTCACCCAAGGCTTAGAAAAAAACCTCCTCAGTCAAAACAAGCCTTCAGGGCAGGGAAGGCTTACTCAGAGATTACTTTGAATATATAACTATCAGCTCCTTAATCCTTGCTCCCTATCACCACTTAATTTGCAAATTGTCTCACTACAAGATTTGGGTCACAACAGGCAAGAACAAGTTTGGACTTGTAAATATCCAATGAAGGTCAGAAAAGTGAAGCCCAGGCCTGGCTGGTCCCTGGAGCAGAGACTGGGCTGAGTAGACCAGGTCCCCTCAAGGACTATGTAGGACCATGGTGGAACTGGACACCAATGAGGGGGAGCCCTAAGGGGAAAGTGGAGGGACCGTTCCTCCTCACAGGACAGACTTCACCGGGGGCAGTGCTTTGTAGAAACCCATGGGAAGCACTCCCAGAACATGTGCTTGTCTGTGTGCTCTCTTACCCAGTGGGCTGTGCCAGGCAGTGCACTCCTGACTGTGGGCAGGCCTCCTGCTACCACCTGCCTGGTCTCTCTCCGTTCACTCATGAGGGAAACAGGTAGCAGGGAATGCAGTGTCAGAGCCCATCTGCCACACCATAATCTCCATCACTGGGAAGCCCAACTGAGTCATTCTGCACAGAGCATAGCTCAAACGTTAGGTAGCTGCCAGGAGAATGGCTGACTGGGGTTGAGGCAGGAAGGAGATTAGGAAGGGGTATAGGGGATTTAAAGCCAGCTGAATGAGCTTAACCTACAGCTGAATGACACGGCCATGGATATCCACTGTGCTACTGCCCATACTTTGTCTAAAATATTTCATAATATTTTATTTTGTATATTGCATATATTACTTCAAATGCAAACTATTTTGTGATTTGGGGCTATTGTAATCGTTGTTTTTGTGTTTTTGTGGGGGTTTTTGTTTTTGTCGTTTTTATTGTTTTTGAGATAGGGTCTCCCTGTAGCCCCAGCCGGCCTGGAACTAACCCTGTAGACCAGGCTGGACTTGAACTCACAGAGATCCACCTGCCTTTGCTTCCCAAGTGCTGGCACTAAAGGCATGTGCCACTGCACCCGGCTTAAAGACAGTTCTTAGCCGCCATGTAGGTGCTGCAAATCGAACCTGGGTCCTTTGCAAAAGCAGTTGGTGCTCTTAACCACTGAGCCATCTCTCCAGCCCCAAGTCATCGTTGTTTTGAGGACAAGGCCTCACTATGTAGCTCAGGCTGGCTTCAAACTCAACATTCTCCTGCTTCATTGACTCCTGCTCCGATCACAGGCTCACTTACACCAAGCACCATGCCCAGCACTGTGAAAACTTTAGCATGCACACTGCTGGGACGGCTGCCAGAAGCACCTGCAATGAAGAGCCCCGCCTGGAAGCCAAGGGAAACCAGACTTCTTTTCTCTCTCTCTCTCTCTCTCTCTCTCTCTCTCTCTCTCTCTCTCTCTGATGGGAAAGGCAATAAAATTGTAGTAAAGGTTTTCCCTTTTTTTTTTTTTTTTGGTCTTTCGAAACACGGTCCTCCTCCTGTAGCCCCATCGGTCCTGGAATCGCTCTGTAGACTAGGCTGGCCTTGAACTCACAAAGATCTGCCTGTCTCGGCCTCCCAAGTGCTAGGATTAAAGGCGTGCACCACCATGAAATACTTTTGTTTTTACATATGCTTGTGTAAGAGAGGGGCTATAAATTCACATGGATGCACTTAGAGAATGCACTGTGATTTCCAGCCAGACTTGTGTCACTTTAAAATAGATCCTATTTTTCTTGAAACATACATGAAACTCTTCTGGGATTATTTCAGAATGAACGTGTGGCCCACGCAAGAAATTCCACCCCACAATTCCAAACTGAGTTATGGCCCAGATGAACCACCTGTATTACTCAAAGAATAGCATGTGTTGGGTGAGGGATGCGGTTAAGAGCAGACTGCTCTTGCAGAGGACCTGGGTTCATCCCACACCCACATGGCAGCTGAGAACCCTCTGTACTCCAATTCCAGAGAACTTCCAGTTCCAGGGGAATACAGGGGGAGGGAAGGGGGAAAGGGGGAGGAAAAGGAGGGAGGAAAGAGGAAAGGGGGGGGGGGGAGAGGGAGAAGGGGGGGGAAAGGGAAAGGGAGGCGGTGGAGGTTATCTCTGTGTTTTCAGTATTTTGGTAATAAGTGCTTCGCCTCTGTGGGTCGCGTGCACCCTGTCAAACTGTCCAATCCAGGGCAGCGCCACATCACTTCGCAAGCATGAGGGAGCCGGAGACAGTGAGTGAATTTAGCGGGATCGACCCTCTGTAAACACAGCGTGACCAACCCGCCACAACAACCCCATCAGTTCCTACCCATAACCGCCACCCAGCCCAATACCAACATTCACAGAGAACTTCATTCCAGGGAATCCACACTCTATGACTCCAACATGCATGATGTTACTACGCACGCAGGACAGACATTAGATCATAAAATAAATAAGTGAGTAAAATCAAAATAAAAACATAATAATAACATAACAAGCAGCATGTTTGATCGCGTGGGACGGTGGTTTCAATGCAAAATAGGGCACACCGTCTATGCTGACCCTACCAGTATATCAGTGGATAAACTAAGGGGGGCACATGCCCTGTAATCTCAGCACTTGAGTAGAGAGGGCCCAGATAGGAGTTGGCGAGGCCAGCTTTGGTACACAAGTTCAGAGCTGGGCTACCAGAGACTAGGTGGTAGTTATCATATGAATAATAATAATAATAATTAATAATAACGTTATGATCAAAAATAGAAACGGGCAGCTGGAGAAATGCATCAGTGGCCTGAGAGCAGTATGCTGCTCTTGCAGAGGACCGGGTTCGGTTCCCAAGTACCCACATTGTTGGTTAGCATTTGTTCCCTCCACTTCCAGGGCATCGACACCTTCTTTTCTGACCTCCATGGATAGTTGCACTCATGGATCCACTTAAACCATGGATCCACTTGAGGACCCAGAGTTTGAAAGGCCAGACATGTGGCTAGATTACCTGAAGTTGCAGTGCTTCCACAGGGAGATGGGAGGCGGAGGCAGGAGTGTCCCGAGGCTCACAGGGCAGCTAAAGTGGTGTGCACAGTAGAAAACTAGCAAGGGAGGCCCTTGTCTCAAACCAGGTAGACAGTGAAGACTGAGGCCTGGGGTCATTTTCTGGCCTCCACATGTGTACCATGGCATGCATGTACTCCCATTCACACACATTGCACTTACAAACATATACATCAAACAAACACACATAAACAACAAAAACATACAGAACAAACACACAAAATTCAAAGTGTAGACTTAGTGTGGAACTGTTTCTAGAGCTTTCCTAACAATAGCAGCATGACAGGAACTGTCAGTATAACCCTACAGGCAACTGCTCTCACTTGGTTGTAAAAGTTTTAGATCAACTTCTTTAAAACAGAGAGTTTGGAGCTAGAGAGTTGGATCAGCGGTTAAGAGCACCTAGGTGATCTTGCCAAACACCTAAGTTCAAATCCCCAGCAACCCATAAGATGACTAACAACGTCCCAAACTCCAGGGCCAGGGGATGCAACTCCCTTTTCTATCCTCCATGGGTAGTAACACTTGATACATGCAGGCATTAACACTCAACAACAAAAGTAAAAATATAAAAAAATTAACAAAGATTAAAAACAGAGAATTTTATTTCTGGTGCTGGGGAGTAGAACCTAGGGCTTGTGAGTGGCAAGCATGCCCCTGTACATGGAGCCTCGTTCCCAGCCCTGAAATTGTTTTCAGCATTTGTAATTATATTAAAGAAATTTTTGGGGAAGCACACCACTAATAACAGCAGCAGTGGGTGTTTGGTTTTTGCTTTAAGGACAGGATCTCACTGTTGAAACCCTAGCTGGCCTCTGAGAACTCAGCTGTATAGACCGAACTGTCCTTGAACTTGCATTGATACTCCTGTCCCTGTCTCTGAGATACTAATATTCCAGGCCTGCACCCCAGGCCCAGCTGAGCATGAGTAATTTTAGAGCACATAGATTAAACCAATGACAAAATTATATTGGAATCTACTTTTGAGCAAATAGTTAAATCAAACCATAGAAAATGAAAGAACAATTTCAACAATAACTGATGTNTTTTTTTTTTTTGGTCTTTTCGAGACACGGTCTCCCTGTAGCCCCAGCTGTCCTGGAACTCGCTCTGTAGACTAGGCTGGCCTTGAACTCACAAAGATCTGCCTGTCTCTGCCTCCCAAGTGCTAGGATTAAAGGCGTGCACCACCATGAAATACTTTTGTTTTTACATATGCTTGTGTAAGAGAGGGGCTATAAATTCACATGGATGCACTTAGAGAATGCACTGTGATTTCCAGCCAGACTTGTGTCACTTTAAAATAGATCCTATTTTTCTTGAAACATACATGAAACTCTTCTGGGATTATTTCAGAATGAACGTGTGGCCCACGCAAGAAATTCCACCCCACAATTCCAAACTGAGTTATGGCCCAGATGAACCACCTGTATTACTCAAAGAATAGCATGTGTTGGGGCTGGAGGGATGGCGGTTAAGAGTGCAGACTGCTCTTGCAGAGGACCTGGGTTCGATCCCCAGCACCCACATGGCAGCTGAGAACCCTCTGTAACTCCAATTCCAGGAGAACTCCAGTTCCAGGGGAATCCGACACCCTCTTCTGACCTCCGCAGCATTGCATGACATGGGTGCACTGACCTACATGCAGACAGTACATTTAAATAAATAAATAAATAAATAAATAAATAAATAAATAAATAAAATAATAATAAAAAAAAAAAGAACAGCATGTTTCCAGAGAGGTATGTTCTAAAAAAAAAAAAGGAGATTTACCACCCTACTGCTACCCTACAGTATATTCAGTGGATAAACTAAGGGGGGCACATGCCCTGTAATCTCAGCACTTGGGAAGTAGAGGCAGATCAGGAGTTCGAGGCCAGCTTTGGTACACAAGTTCAGAGCTGGGCTACCAGAGACTAGGTATTTAATAATAATAATAATAATAATAATAATAATAATAATCAAAAACATAGAAACGGGCAGCTGGAGAAATGCCTCAGTGGCTGAGAGCAGTAGCTGCTCTTGCAGAGGACCCGGGTTCGGTTCCCAGTACCCACATTGTGGTTAGCAATTGTTCCTCCACTTCCAGGGCATCCGACACCTTCTTCTGACCTCCATGGATATTGCACTCATGGATCCACTTAAACCATGGATCCACTTGAGGACCCAGAGTTTGAAAGGCCAGACATGTGGCTAGATTACCTGAAGTTGCAGTGCTTCCACAGGGAGATGGGAGGCGGAGGCAGGAGTGTCCCGAGGCTCACAGGGCAGCTAAAGTGGTGTGCACAGTAGAAAACTAGCAAGGAGGCCCTGTCTCAAACCAGGTAGACAGTGAAGACTGAGGCCTGGGGTCATTTTCTGGCCTCCACATGTGTACCATGGCATGCATGTACTCCCATTCACACACATTGCACTTACATACATATACATCACACAAACACACATAAACACACACACATACAGAACAACACACAAAAATTCAAAGTGTAGACTTTGAGTTTGGAACTGTTTCTAGAGCTTTCCTAACAATAGCAGCATGACAGGAACTGTCAGTATAACCCTACAGGCAACTGCTCTCACTTGGTTGTAAAAGTTTTAGATCAACTTCTTTAAAACAGAGAGTTTGGAGCTAGAGAGTTGGATCAGCGGTTAAGAGCACTAGGTGATCTTGCCAAACACCTAAGTTCAAATCCCAGCACCCATAAGATGACTAACAACTGTCCATAACTCCAGGGCCAGGGGATGCAACTCCCTTTTCTATCCTCCATGGGTAGTACACTTAGATACATGCAGGCATTAACACTCAGACACATAAAAGTAAAAATAAAAAAATTAACAAAGATTAAAAACAGAGAATTTATTTCTGGTGCTGGGGATCGAACCTAGGGCCTTGTGAGTGGCAAGCATGCCCTGTACATGGAGCCTCGTTCCCAGCCCTGAAATTGTTTTCAGCATTTGTAATTATTATTAAAGAAATTTTTGGGGAAGCACACACTAATAACAGCATCAGTGGGTGTTTTGTTTTGCTTTAAGACAGGATCTCACTGTGAAACCCTAGCTGGCCTGGAACTCACTGTATAGACCAGACTGTCCTTGAACTTGCATTGATACTCCTGTCCCTGTCTCTGAGATACTAATATTCCAGGCCTGCACCCCAGGCCCAGCTGAGCATGAGTAATTTTAGAGCACATAGATTAAACCAATGACAAAATTATATTGGAATCTACTTTTGAGCAAATAGTTAATCAAACCAATAGAAAATGAAAGAACAATTTCAACAATAACTGATGTTTAGGCATTGGCATTATCACTGAGAAACTAATTGAATTGTAGCCGTGTGTGTGTATGTGTGTGTGTGTGTGTGTGTGTGTGATGCACAAATGTGTGTAAATGCACCTAGAGGCCAGAGGAAGATGATGGGTACCCTGCTCTATCATGCTCTGCCTTTCTCCCTCGAAACAGGATTTCTCACTGAACTCAGGGTGAAGCTGACAAGCAGCAAGCCCCAGTGATTACTCTGTCTCTGCAACTCACAGTGCTGTGTCACAGAGCGTGCACAAGGCCGTGCTTGGGTAAATTTGGGTCCTCGTCCAGAGCCTGCTAAGCTGCCTCTCCACCCCCGTATCAGGACTTTGGGTCAAGTCACTGTGAAGGTATGGGGCTTTGGTCTCATGACCCCATTCTCTCAGGACAGCTAATAATTTTGTTTTTAATTTTTGTCAGAATCACATCTTGTCATTTCTACCATCTATTCTACATTTCTGTAGGCATTGTTGAATAGTTGCTTCCAACGGGGACATGGTTACTATAGCTGCGATAATCCTCGATTGTTCTGTTTACTCCTAGAAATAGTAAGTATTTATTTTGAACTTTTTTTAAAAATCATGTGTGTGAGCTGGGCATGGTAGTGCACGCCTTTAATCCTGGAACTTGGGAGGCAGAGGAAGGCAGATCTCTATGAGTTCAAGGACAGCCTGGTCTACATAGTGAGTTCTGGGATAGCTGGTGCTACAGGGAGACCATCTCAATAAGACCAAAAAAAAAAACAAAAAACAAAAAACCATGTGTGTGTGTGTGTGTGTGTGTGTGTGTGCACACCCAAGCATGCATCACATGCACACCAGAACATTCACACCACGGTGCGTGTGTGGAGCTCAGAAAACAACTTCCACCTCATTGAGGCAGGGTCTGTCTTGTATCTAATGCGTAGTCCAGGCAAAGTGGCTCCAGAGCTTCCTTGTGCTTCTTATGTTTCTGCCTCCCATGTGGCCACAGGAATGCTGGGATTACAGGTGGGTGCCACTAGCTTCCTTATGGAGGCTCAAGGGATAAATTCAGGCTGTCAGGCTTGTGAGGCAAATACTCGTACCCACTGAGTGATCTCCCCTGCCCATTTCCAGTTCTTACAGCCAAATTTTTGTTGTCCTGGGATAAGCAGTAGGTATTCTGCACAATTCAATTCTCTACACATACCTCTTTATTTTCCTTCACTGTTGAGGATCAATCCTAAGGTCCTGAACATGTTAAACACAAACTCTACCCATGAGCTGTACCCTTATCCAAGCAATGTAGATGTATTTAAATGACCTTTCTTTGGAAAAGACAAGAAATTGGCAAGAAATTCAATGATGGTAATCAGTAATTTTATATTTTATTTATTTATTTATTTATTTTTGTCCTTTTGAGACAGGGTCTCCTTGTAGCCCCAGCTAGGATTAAAGGCGTGTGCCACCACGCCCGGCTCCAGTAATCAGTAATTTTAAAAAGAAGTATTTAATCCTAGCACTTGGGAGGCAGAGGAAGGTGGATCTTTGTGAGTTTAAGGCCAGCCTGGTTTACAGAGTGAGTTCCAGGACAGCTGGGACTACAGGGAAACCCTGTCTCGAAAAGACCAAAAAAAAAAAAAAGAAATGAGAAAAGAACATTCACAAGTTATTTACCCTAAAATGACTTTGAAGACTGCAACAGTAAAAATAATAGCAACAATAAACAGCCAACCAGAAAAAAAAAATGTAACTATACTTCAAATAAAACGGCTAAAGTTAGGTGTGGTGGCATATACCTGTAATCCTAGCATGGGGAAACCGAGGCAGGAATAATTCAAGTTCAAGGACAGCCTGGACTACCTAGCAAGATCCCATCTCTTAATGACAAAAAAGCTCTGATCATACATATAAACACTCACTGTGACAAGGGCAGTTCACTAAACTGAATGAGCATACTCTTCTACTTGATGGTTTAACCTTAGCCCACCAACACGTAGACGCAGGGTAAGGCTGGGTGATGTAGCTCCTGGGGGAAATTGTTATCTGGGGCAAATCTTGACTCACAAAGTAAATCATAAAACTTTACAGTTCCTTTTGGAGACCTGGCTAAGACAAGCAATAATAAAGACAGGTTTATAAGCCTGGTGCCTGTTGGCACCTCCATAATTCCGAGTTAAGTAGCTTGGAAAGGCTCCTGGAGGCTTTATTGGTCTGAGTTATCCTTAGTGGACCAATCAAAAATAATGAAGGGCCAAGCAGGAAGGCTCCCGCCCCGTGCCCCTTGACCATCTGGGCTGTGTCAGCCTCCATCCAGCTCTGGTTACAGTGTCACTTCATCAGACTGCCTTCCTAAGACACACTTGTTCCCTGGGTCCTTTAGGAATTTCCTTTGTAGCTCCCACAGAATGTTCTGGATTTAATAATTTAATTTAAAGTGGATATAGACATCGACACTGCTGCTTTCTTCTTTCAGGGAAGGTATTTGATTCAGTCCTTCCAAATCAGGAAGCTCAGTTTCTTCCTGTGTGAAGTGCGTTCCTTGCGTCCCTGTGTCTGTCAGTCCCTGAAATCTCCTCTGGGCTCCTGGCCCCAAACTGAGTTCCACTCTGATTCTTTTTTTTTTTTGGTCTTTTCGAGACAGGGTCTCCCTGTAGTCCCAGCTCTCCTGGAACTCACTCTGTAGACCAGGCTGGCCTTGAACTCACAAAGATCCACCTGCCTCTGCCTCCCCAGTGCTAGGATTAAAGGCGTGCGCCACCATGCCCGGCTCCACTGATTCTTAAAACCCGGTGCCCTCCGTTTTCCTTCAGTCCTGACATTCGGGCCTCTTTCTTTCTGTCTCTGTCAGATGTCTGACCAGCCTCTGAAATGCTTTCACTAACCTCTTGCCAGCCCCATTCTGAGAACTGAAGTTCTGTTCTAGATCCTTGGATGGTGGCCACACACTGAATTTTACCGCCTGCTCTTTGGCCTCCCCCAGTACTGCCAATCCTTCTCTCCTGGCTGGGAGTCTGTGGGATCCTGGCTAGATCTTCCTGATGGTAGCTTTGGCATGGCTCCTGACATGTCTACCACTAACATTTCACCAGAATGCTCTAACAAGAGATGAGCCAGTGCTTCAACGTGTCACAGGGTAAGCTACTTTGTGATTGGTACTGGATCTTACTTGACATTTTCATCCAGGACTTGAGTGCTTGCTTGGCCAGAAACAGCTGGACTACATCTTGGCTTCAGAGCAGTGGGTAGTGCCTTTAAACCTAGAAGTCAGGAGGCAGAGGCAGGTGGATGTCTGTGAGTTCTAAGCCAGCTTGGTCTAAATAGAGTTCCAGGCCAGCCAGGACTTCATAATTAGACTGTCTCAAAAACAAAAACAAACAAACCCACATTGTGTTGGATAGCTTTAGTTGTCAACTTGCCATGTATGCGAAGAGGGGGCCTTGATTGGGGAATTTCCTTTATGAGATTGGCCTGTAGCATATCCAACGTATTTTCTTGATTGTTGAGTGATGTGGGAGGTGCCAGCCCGCTGTGGGTGGTGCCACCTCTGAGCAGGTAGTCCTGGCCATATAAGACAAAGACAGTCCAAACCATAAAGTTGTTTCTAAGCCCGGCATAGTGGCACACGCCTTTAATCCTAGCACTCGGGAGGGAGAGGCAGGCGGCTCTCTGTAAGTTCAAGGCCAGCCTGGTCTACATAGAGTTCCAGGACAGCTGTGGCTGCAAGGAGACGCTGACTCAAAAAAAGAGACCCCCCAAAAAAGTTGTTTCTACAGTATCTCTGGAAATCAGGGGCTTTCTCCCAGGAAGAGAAACACAAGCCACTTCAAGATTGTCTGATATACAGTTAGGAGCAAAGCAACTAGCAAAGACCTGCAGACCAACACAAGCTAGGGGCAGCGGAGGGTTAGAGGGGGCTGAGGCCCAAGCAGGATCTGGAAAGGGGGAAGTGGGTGGGCATCAGACTGAGGGTGGGAGGACCACGCTAGGCAGTGCAGAGACTGACGGCCTTCACATCTAATCCTGGGCAAGAGAGGAGAAGGCAAAAGCCCGCCCCTCATCAGGCATGGCTTTCCTGACAGCATAGCCTCGTCCCAAGCCTCTCCACCATCTTGCATACTTTCTTGGCTCCCAGGATGTAGGCCAGACCCTTTGAGGTGTTGGTCCTGTTTTCTTCTTCCTCGTCCTCTCCGCTGTCTATTGCAGTTCTCTAGGGGATCCCATGGGTCCTCACTGGAGCCTTCAGAGCTTGACACAATTAAAGGTTGAATTATAACTTCTCAGGAAGACATGCTGGGGACTGGGAGGATGGCTCATCAGGTAAAAGCACTCCCCAGAACCCATGTAAGAACAGGATGCAGTGCCACACATCTTTAATCCCAGCACTCCGGTGGCAGAGAGAAGAGCAGAGACAGGAGAATCTACCTGAAGCCCAAATACACAGCAAAGCAGAAGAAACAAGAGACTTTGTTCCAAAATAAGGTAGAAGGAGAGGACTTGTTCCTGAAAACTTGTCCTCCGACCTGCACAGACATGCTATAGCATGCATGCGCCTGTACACACACACACACACACACACACACACACAGAAATAAATCTCTTATTATATTATTATTTATGTATATGTGTTTAGGAGGAATGCATGCATAGAGGTTAAAAGATGACTTTCAGGAGTCGGTTCTTTTATTCTACTATGTGGTTCCCGGGTCTGAACTCAGATCGTCGGGGTTGGCAGCAAGTGAGTTCCCTCACCAGCCCCTAAATCTTTTTTTTTTTTTTAAGGTATGTTGGCCTCCTAATCCTCCTTACATCAGAACACAACCTTATTTGGAAAAGAGCCATCAAGTAATGAGGTCATTAGGAAGGCCACTCATCAGCAAAGACTGTGTCTTTATAAAAATAAGGAGGGGGGCCAGGGGGGAATCCAACCACAAGGACTGGCACAGATGCAGAATGCCATGTGAAGATAAAGGTAGAGATGATGTGATGCGGTCTCTCCATGGAATGAAAAATGCAACAAACCACCAGAAATGAGGGGAAAGCCCTTAGCAGCCTGTCCCTCTCAACCCTCAGAGACAAGCATTCCAGACACCTTGATCCTGGACTGCCAGCATTCAGGACAGTGGGAGCGCGGAAGTCTTCTGCTACTCAGTTTCTGGCTTTTGGCATGACAGCCCCAGGAACAAATCTTGTGGCCCTGTGCTGTGTCCTCAAACCATCTGAATGCAGCTCTCTGTTTGGCTTTGTGTTGCAGCTTGTGTTTTTGTCTGTTTCTTCCAAACTCTTTTTAAGATTCATTTTATTTTTATTTTATTTAAGTATTTTTATTTTTGGTCTTTTTGATACTGGGTCTCCTTGTAGTCCCATCTGTTCTGGAACTCCCTATGTAGACCAGGTTGGCCTTAAACTCAGAGATCTGCCTGCCTCTGCCTCCTGAGTGCTGGGATTAAAGACCTGCGCCACCACGCCCAGCACACTTTTACTTAAAAAAATTTATTTATTATTTTATGTGCTTGTATTTAAGTGCACCCATGTCCATGCAATGCCTGCAGAGGTCAAAAGAAGGCATCAGATTTCCCTGGAACTGGAGCTCCAGACCTTTGAGTATCATGTGGGTGCCGGGAACTGAACCTGGGTTCTCTGCAAAGAGCAGTGGGTGCTCTTAACTGCTTAGCCATCTTTCCAACCCCAAGATTTATTTTATTTTTAAGTATGTGTGTCTGTGCGTGTGTCCACATGTGTGTGTGCGTGCATACGTGTGTGCATGTGTGCACGCGTGCGTGTGTGTGTGTGTGTGTGTGTGTGTGTGTGTTTGCAGGCACCCTCATCAGCCAAAAGAAGGTATCAGATCCCCTGGCTTCTTCACAAACTTACCATGCAGCTGAGCATAGCCTCAAACCTCTGATCCTCTTGCCTCTATTTTCCAGCCCTTGATTTACAGATTTGTGTTACCACACCCAGCTCATGCAATGCTAGAATTCAAACTCAGAGCTTGGTGCATGCTGGGTAAACACTGTCAACTAAGCTACATCCCAACCCTGCCTACCTCTTCTTAAGAAAAGGTCTCTATCACAGTATTGGACACAGAATATGATACCCAGCTAAGGTAAGGATGGGGCACATACCACTGGGTGGAAGAGAAGTTGGCCTGTTTTGTGCCCCTTCAGCAGCCTCCATCAGTACTGGGACTGCAAGCTGGAGGCCTCGGAACATGATGAAGCATATGTGGAAAGTGGACAAGTCTCCAGACTTCTCAGAGTCCTTACTCTCCCTGGCCTGGGACAAGCCCACACCCAGTCTAAGCCTCAGTGTCCTCACCTGTAAAATACAGGATAATGGTTTTAATAAAACTAGGACATGGACCACTCTCCCAATCTGCTCACTTGACCTGAGTACTGCAGCTTCCACAGCAGGCTCCAGGCTGAGACCCGCCTGCCAGTGACACCTCAGAAGCCACTATCCTCACTAGCTCATGGATTACTCATCTCATCAGCCACTTCATCTCTTCAAAGACCCTTTATAAGGCTAGACAACTCTCCAATGCCTACCAATGAAAGTAAGTGGGACACAGGCCAAGAATCCACCCTAGACTGACTGCCCATGTCAACTATCGGGCCTCATCAAACCAAGAGCTAATGCTGACCTCACTTTGAAATTTCCCCTTTTCCTTCTTCAAAGCCGACTGTGGCAACCCAAACTGTATGGTAGAATTCCCCTCATGGAACAGAGCCAGGCCAACCAAATCAGACGAAAACACTGGCCTGCAAGGAGACCTGGGAGGACGCGGGGCGGATCAACTCCAAGGTCCGTTGCTGGCTGCCCTGAGCACTTTTCTCTTCCCCTACTTTTTCCACCACTTTGGCTTTCCTGTGCCCTGGTCCTCGATCAGCTCCTACACTGCTCATACCTGGCTTGCATCTCAGTCCGGAGTATTTGTGAAAAACAAGATGTTAGACCCAACTGTGTCAGACTGGTTCAAACTGGCTTGGCCACCATCCTAACTTCTGAATGTCCTCTAATTTCTTAATCTCTTGATTCATCTCCATAGTAAATTCCCTTCCTATATAATCATAATGGTAAACCATTATGATCTTGACAGCTCCCCTCCCCCAACTAGTCAAATCTGGCCAATCAGGAAGGGGAGATGGAATTCTTGGATACAGAGTGGTATTTTCTTTTCTTTTTTTTTTTTTTCAGAGTGGCATTTTCTTAGAAAAGTCATATTCTGCCCATTTATGAGTCCACCAGATCCTCCGCCTCCTGTTGAAGCATGTGGGCTCCCTTCAGTCTCTGCAGGGGTGGAGGATGGGCTGTGGAGACAAGCTTGACACAGGTGTTCGCCCTTCATTGGCACTGAATCCCATCTCTCTGTTGGACCAGTCTCTGGTGTCATATTGGTTCTCTGGTGTGATATCTGGTTATTTGGTTGAACAAAATTGGGAGAGTCCTTTTTAGAGGGCTAGCTCTGTTTTGCAGCAAAGATTTCTGATATATTGTTGCTGTCCAGCACCACCATCGTCAAAACAAGAGTTAGTTAATAGTTACTTAATATGCAAGCACTGAGAGAGGGCCCGGGAGAGAAGACACTATCTTTGCTACATTCAATAGATAAGTATTTCAAGACAAAGCCTTAAAGGACAACAGGTGGCTGGCTATTGCAAAACTCTGATGAAAGTGATTATTTTGCACCCTATGTTCAAAACAGGAGACATGCACAAGTGCCCTGTGTGCATTAAGCAATTGGATGGGCTGGTATTTACTCATTTGCTTTGATTTTTTTTTCTTATCACACTACAAGAGGCCAGTAGGCTATGCTTCTAAGTTGGAGGGGATGTTGCCGTATTACTCAAATAAGAATCCAAAGTTGTGGGCTGGAAAGATGGCCTCGTGGTTAAGAGTGCTGACTGCTCTTGCAGAGGACCCAGGTTCCATCCCCAACACCCACATGACAGCTGAAAACCCTCTTTAACTCCAGTTCCAAGGGAATCCAATGCCCTCTTCTGACCTCCGTGGCATTGCACCACACGGTTGCACAGACCTACATGCAGACAGTACATTCATACACATACAAAAATAAATAAAATTTTAAAAAAAAGAATCCAAAGTTGTGTACACTGTCTAGAAAGATGGCTGCTCTTGCAAAGGAACAGGGTTCTATTCCCAACATGAATATGGGAGCTAACACCCATCCCTAATGCCAGTTCCAGGGGCTCTGACACCTCTTTTGACCTCCGTAGGCATTGCATGGACAGGGTGTACTTACACACATGCAGGCAATACACTAATATACATAAATAAAAAAAATATATATATATATATATATTTTTTTTGAGACAGGGTCTCCCTGTATCCCCAGCTGGCCTGAAACATACTTTGTAGACCAGGCTGGCCTTGACTCACTGAGATCTGCTTGCCTCTGCCTCCCAAGTGCTGGGATTAAAGGGGTGGGCCACCATGGCTGGCTATAAATAAAATACTTTTAAAGAAACAAAGTTTGGCCAATCGTGGTGGCCTTTAATCCTAGCACACTGGAGGCAGAGGCAGGCCGATATTTATGAGTTCAAGGCCAACCTGGTCTACAGAGCGAGTTCCAGGACAGCTGGGGCCACAGGGAGACCCTGTCTTGAAAAAGACCAAAAAAAAAAGAAGAGAAAAAGAAACAACTCTCCAATTTGTGTGTGTGTGTGTGTGTATTGGTTTCTTTGTTATTGTTTTCTAGGATGGATGTTCTGAAGATTTTGTTACATTTTGTTTGGTGGGGTTGTTTTTGTCTTTTTGGTTTTTGTTTGTTTTTGTGAAGCAGGGTCTGGCTATGCAGCACTAGCTGGCCTGGAACTCACTATGTAGACCAGGCTGGCCTGAAATTCTCAGAGCTCTGCCTTCCTCTGCCTCTTGAGGATTAGAATTAAAGGTATGTACCCCCACACCCGGCCCTTTAAAAAAATAATTTTATAATTTAATTATATGTGTGCCTGCGCACAGGTGCACTGCAGGAGTTACAGGCTGCTGGACGAGCTGCCCATGTGCATGCTGGGAAAGGAATCTGGGTCCTCTGAAGAGCAGTTGGTGTTATTAACTACTGATTTATCTGTCCATCCCTTTTTACATAACAGTTTTTTACTTTAGTTGTTTTTTGAGACAAGATCTCCCCATAACTCCAGCTGGCTGGGCTCTCACTACGTAGAACACAGGCTGGGCTTGAACTCATAGAGATCACCTGCCTCTGTCTCCTGAGTGCTGGGACTAAAGATGTGCACCACGATGCCTGGGTAAAAAAGATTTTTTTTTTTTTGAGAGAAAAGGATGCCTTATAAAAAAATTTAAAAGAAAAAAAAAATATTCCCCAAATTAGGTCATGGATTTTGAAGATTAGAATTCAATGTCTTTCATAAGGACACAGTTCAGTCTATAACAGTCTTATAGAAAGTCACTGTTGCTAGTCCAATGAACATCCTGGCTTGTGAAGTCTCTGGACAGAGCTATGCCTATATCTGTATCTGTATCTGTTTCTATCTCTATCTCTGTCTCTGTCTCTATCTCTCTATATCTACATCTACATCTACATTTACATCTACATCTATATCTACATCTCTCTTTGTACTCAATACATTTGAGAAACAGGAGAAACTGCAAAAATAGGAATTAAGAAATACCAGGGAAAGGGCTGGGGATTTAGCTCAGTTGGTAGAATGCTTGCCTAACATCCCCATCAAAAATCAGGCATGATATTACATGCCTATAATCCCAACACTAGGAAAAAAGAGCAAAGAGAATTGGAGATCAAAGTCATCCACAGCTATATAATGAGTTAGTTTGAGGCCAGCCTAGGCTTCTTGAGATCAGGGAGCCTGATCAGGGAGCCACAGCACCGTGACTCTTAATGTAAATCATTCAGCAATGCTGCAAATGTACCCCCACAAATGGGGAGACTGCACGTGGGGATAGAGGATACAGGGAAATGGGAAATGTACCCCCACAAATGGGGAGACTGCACGTGGGGATAGAGGATACAGGGAAATGGGAAATGTCTGTACTGTCCTCTCAATTTTGCTACAACCCTGGAAGTGCTCTTTAAAAAAGTCTAAAAAAGTTCAGGCTGTAAAAGGGGCTCAATGGATAAAGCAGTTTGCTGCTAAGCCTGACAACTGTGAGTTCAAGATCAGCCTGGCTACAGAGAAAGATCTTGTCTTAAAAATACCGAAAGGTTATTCCTGGACAAACTGTCAGCCCATGAAAGGAAACAGCCAGAATTGACCAGAGTCCAAGTCAACAGCTCCAGAGAGAGTGGACTGTTTTACCTCTCATCCACCTGTGCCCCTTTTCTAAGCCTAGGGAACAACCTGCGGAAGAGGGGGCGTGGTAGAATGTAAGGGCTGCGATTGGGGTGAATGGTGAAACTACAGCAATGTAGTCTGGACACTCATTTGATCAACTTGATTGAACAAACAACCTGTCACCCCCCACTGGATGGTGGGGCTGTAGGTGTTTGGGCACAACAGCCTGCAGATAGGTTTTGCATGAAGGATGCTTGTACTCATGGATTATCACTTATAGCTAAAAATGAAAAAAAAAAAACTGAAAGATGCAGGACAGTTATGGCAGAATGCATGATCTGGGATGGGGTGGGGGTGGGGGGGAGGGAAAGGGAAATAAGCCTGAACTGAATTGGAAAAATGTATGAAATGCACAAAGCATCAATAAAAACTAATTTAAAAAAAAAATACCAAAAATAGGGCTGGAGAGATGGCCTAGCGGTTGAGAGCGCTGACTGCTCTTGCAGAGGACCCGGGTTCGATCCCCAGCACCCACATGGCGGCTGAGAACCGTCTGTGACTCCAGTTCCAGGAGAACTCCAGTTCGAGGGGAATCCGACACCCTCTTCTGACCTCCGTGGCATTGCACGACACGGGTGCACAGACCTACATGCAGACAGTACATTCATACACATAAAAATAAATAAATAGTAAAAAAAAAATTAAAAATACCAAAAATAAATAAATAGGGTTAATTTGAACACCGAGATAGATGTATACAGAGAGAAAAATGGTGTAGCCTAGGCCGTGCTCAAACACCATATGAAGTTAAAAATGCTCTTAATAAATGTCTCTTGCCCACGTGTTGGGATTACAGGCCTGGGACACCATGCTAGGTTCATCTGCTGCATTTTAAAGTCTTACTTCTCTAGCAGAGACTGCGTCCATACAATTGAACAAAAATACCCAACAGAAGCAAATGGACTAAAAATGGAATTCTGAATACAACCTGTTCACATTGTTGCCATATGTTATAAATGAAGACCCTGGACACTGCTCAGGGGTGGAGCTTTTTCTAGGCTCAAAACAAGAGTGAGTCACACTAGGGTCAGAGGTTTACGAGAGATCACTTCCTCAATTCTGGACCCTGGCAGAGACAGGTGGGAGTGAGGTCATTCCAGGTGAGCCCCGACTCTGCCCTGTGATTTAGGGATGGAAAGTTTCCTAAAGACTTTCGTAAGGAGCAGCTGGGATTAAGGCTGGATGGAAAGAGGAAAATTACTGTCTCCATTTCCTGTCACAGCAGACTGATTTCAAGGAGCCTGTATGCATGCTTGGTATACAAAGTGAATTCCAGGTCACAGAGATCCACCTGCTTCTGCCTCCCAAATGCTGGGATTAAAGGCTTGCAGTACCAGGCCCAGCTTCTGCTCTGCCTTTCTAACACCTGGTGTTTCCACCAGATTAAACTCTCATTTGATCTGCCCAATAAATACTGGCAAGCCTCCCTGTTCAGAACTGGACACTCTGAACTTTGAAGGCCTGGACATGGATCCCTCCCAGAGGTAGCTGAATTCTTACAGAGGAGATAAGTCTTACATTAAAGGGCGATAAATCAGAGGAGATGAGTGTCTGTTTTCAAAAGATAAAGGTGGTCGGTAAACAAGCCTGGCTCTTGCAGAGCCAAAGTCCTAAAGAGCCAGTAATTAGAGAAACAAAAGCCTGGGAGTAGGGTGCGCTTATCTCTGCAACACCAGCAAACAGGCGTCTGGTCAAGCTGGTAAAAGAGAAGCCAGCCTTTCTTTGGTCCCCAGGGCATTGTGGCCTGAGCTGGCCTCCTCCTGAGTTGGCTGTATGTAATTTAGCATCAGGACCACCAGACCTCTGTCTATGACCACAGTGGTCACTGCACTGTGTCTCCTTGGCAAGCGCATACAGGCTGTCACAGGGGAAAGGAAACTTTACTTCCAAATAAACTAGCCAGTAAAAGGAAACAGCTCCCAGTTCATTCCCCAGTGCCAGAATGAAAGGACTCAGTGCTTGGCATTCTCCTTCATCAGGTTTCAGACACTCAAGGGATTTCAGGGCAATGAGAATACTGTGTCTACTACAGTGGTTGACAACACGGCCTGATGCACTTGTCCAAACCCATTAAAAACACAGCACCGTGACTCTTAATGTAAATCATTCAGCAATGCTGCAAATGTACCCCCACAAATGGGGAGACTGCACGTGGGGATAGAGGATACAGGGAAATGGGAAATGTACCCCCACAAATGGGGAGGCTGCACGTGGGGATAGAGGATACAGGGAAATGGGAAATGTCTGTACTGTCCTCTCAATTTTGCTACAACCCTGGAAGTGCTCTTTAAAAAAGTCTAAAAAAGTTCAGGCTGGAGAAGGGGCTCAATGGGTAAAGCAGTTTGCTGCTAAGCCTGACAACCTGAGTTCAATACCCAGGACCCACATGGTGAAAGAGCCAACTCCTAGAAGTTGTCCTCTGATCTCCAAAGATCATGGTCATGGTGCATACATATATACACACACATAGTGTAAATAAATGTAATTTTTTAAACATTTTTTAAATTTTATTATTTATTTATTTGTTTATTTATTTATTTGTATTTTTTGAGACAGGGTCTCCCTTTAGTCCCACCTGGCCTGGAGCTCACTCTGTGGAACAGGCTGGCCTTGAACTCACAGAGATCCGCCTGCCTCTGCCTCCCAAGTGCTAGGATTAAAGGCGTGCACCACCACGCCTGGCTATTTTTTTTTTTTATGTGTATGAGTATACTGTCTGCATGTAGTTTGGTGCATCTGAGTCCAGCAATGCCTCGGAGGTCAGAAGAGGGTGTCAGACTCCCCTGAAAGTGGAGTTAAAGACGGTTCTCAGCCACCATGTGGCTGCTGGGAATCGAACCCGGGTCCTCTACAAGAGCAGTAGGTGCTCTTAACTGCTGAGCCATCTCTCCAGCCCCCAATAAATGTAATTTAAAAAAAAAATTCTTTCAAAGCCTGGATTCAATTCCCAATAACAAGGCCTTCAGTGGAAAGCCCAAATCAGCTGGAAGCTACCCACAGTGATTATGGATTGTCTGGAACCACGCCTCTTCCTCTCCAGAGTCTGAAACTTGTTTGTTTTTTCTCCATTATTGGGAATTGAATCTAGGCTTCATGCAGGCTAGGCAAGTGCTTTATCATTGAAATGTATTTCCAGCCCTCTGTTTTATATAGTTTGAATTTGGAGAGTACAAACAACTAGTGCTGGCTGAATTGATTAGGCTGGCCTTAAATTTGAATTTAGGATTCTCACCTGCAGTGACCCTTAACTCACGATCATTACATGACAATGAATCCAGCCTTGGGGAGGCTCTTGGGTGTGTTGTTTTGTTCAGTGATTCGCTTTCAGTCTGTGGGAAGAGTTTGGGAAGTGCTTTTTTTCCCAGGGTAGCCACTGCAAGTAAACAACATTTGCATCACAGATTAGAGTCCTTTCTTCTAGCTTTTCCCAAACCAGTTTACTAGTCAACATTTATGTGATCTAGCAATGATTGACTGACACCACGACACTGATCTGAACCATGGGCAAAGCAAGAGTTAAAAATCTCTGTGAGTTCAAGGGCAGCCTGATCTACATAGAAAGCTCCAGGCCAGCTGGGACTAAAGGGCGACCCTATCTCAAAAAGACCAAAAAAAAAAAAAAAAAAAAATTAATTAAATTAAAAAAAATCAATATATAGGTGGGTGAAAACAAACTCAGCAATGAAAGGAGATTAATAACAAAACAAAACCCTCCAAGCCAAAGTCTTGATTTCTAAGTTCTAAGGAAACCACTCCATTCTCAAACCATTTAAGTAAGGCAGGTAAAAGCCTTCCTAATTAACTGTGTTATTTTTAAAGTGATTATGTGGTTATTAACTGTCTATAAATAAGAGGAACTTGGACTCCTAATACTGTTAGAAAAGGAAATGAAAGTTTGGAGTTGGTATGCATGCTAAATATAGACTTATATATAAAATCCTGCTATTGTGACTGGCATAGTAGTACACACCTGTAATCTTAGTGTTTAGGAAATGGAGGATCCTGAGTTAGAGGCCAGCCTGGACTACATAGTCAGATCCAGTTAATCTGAGCTACATGAAACACTGTCTCGAAGAACAAAAACAGAGCTGGAGGGGAGGGGTGTGGCTCAGTTAGAAGCCTCCTTGCTTAGCATGCACAAAGGCCTGGGTTCAATATATAATACTCCATATAGGGGCCAAGCGTGGTGGCGCATGCCTTTAATTCTAGCACTTGGGAGGCAGAGGTAGGCGGATCTTTGTGAGTTCAAGGCCAGCCTGGTCTACAGAGTGAGTTCCAGGACAGCTGGGGCTACAGGGAGACCCTGTCTCGAAAAGGCAAAAAAAATATATATATACTCCATATAGCCAGGGATGGTGGAGCACCTCTGTCTTCCCATTACTTGGGAAGTAGAGACAAAAGGATCAAAGTGCAAGATCACCTCAGCCACATAGGGAGCTTGATGCTAGCCTGGGCTACATGTGACCCTGCCTCAAAACAAAACAATCTGAAATTATATTTAAAAAAAAAATAGCCTGGGGCCGGAGAGATGGCTCAGCGGTTAAGAGCACTGACTGCTCTGGCAGAGGACCCAAATTCGATTCCCAGCACCCACATGGCAGCTAAAAACTGTTTTAGGCCGGGCGTGGTAGTGCATGCCTTTAATCCCAGCACTCGGGAGGCAAAAGGCAGGCAGATCTCTGTGAGTTCCAGGCCACCCTGGTCTACAAAGTGAGTTACAGGCCAGCTGGGGCTACAGGGAGACCCTGTCTCAAAAAGGCAAAAAATAATAATAAAAATAAATAATAATAAAAATTTAAAAGATAGCAAAAAAAAAAAAATAGCCTAAGAGAATTAATTTACACAATCGCCACCAATTGGGTGTAAAAATTAGGGTAATGGGTGCTCTGAAGTTAAACTCTGTCAAAATATATTAAAGCAGAGACTTTGAGGTGTAGCTTGACTAGTGTGTTAGATGCTTCTTGAAAATGCATTTACCCGTGATTTTTACACTGCTGGCCAGAGCTGTTTTTTGCAGGGATGGGTGCTTTTGCTTTTGCTTGGGGACAGGTTCTTACTCAGGCCAGGCTGGCCTTGAATTCTCGGTGTTCCTCTCATTTCAGCTTCCCAAGTGCTTGGAGTACATGTGTACACTGTAACATCCAGCTTGTTTTTTGTTTCTTTATTTTAAAAAATGTGTATGTGTGTCTGTGTCCTGTGTGTGTGCACACCAGAAAAATGCAAGGAACCAAACTCAGGTTCTGGAAGAACAGCAAGTGTTCTTATTTGCTGAGCCAGCTCTCCAGGTCTCTACTTTTCTGTTGCTGTTGTTTGGGTTTTGTTTTGGGGTTTTGGGGGGGGGTTGGTATTTTTGAGACTGGGTCTCCTTGTAGCCCCAGCTGGCCTGGAACTCACTTTGTAGCAGGCTGGCCTTGAACTCACAGAGATCCGCCTGCCTTTTGTCTCCGGAGTGCTGGGATTAAAAGCATACTCATCAGGCCTGGCTGATTTGGATTTTTTGACATGATCTCCCTGTAGCCCCAGCTGGCTTTGCTCTCACAGAAATCAGCTTGCCTCTGATTCCCAAGTCCTCGGGTTAAAGACCTGTGCTGCCAAACCTGGCTCGTGCCCTACCCTCCCCCGACCCCCTTTTGAGGCAAGGTCTCATTTAGCCCAAGCTGACTTCAAACTCCGTATGTAACAAAGAATGACCTGAAATTTCTGATTCTCCTCCATCTACCTTCTCCAGTGATGGGATTATCTGGTTTTACTTGGTACTAGAGACTGACTCCAGGGCTTCATGCATGCTAGGCAAGCATGTTACCACTTAACACTGAATCCAGGGCTTCATGCATGCTAGGCAAGCATGTTACCAACTGAACTCTAACCTCAGCCACACAGAGTTGCTTTTATTCCTCCAGTATAGACTTCTATGATCATGCCTGTCCCTTGCCTTTCCTGGAGTTTCAATTTGTCACCCCACCCTTGTCGCCTTTGGCTAGTAATTCAGGGTTAGGCAAAGCTTGGTTAGTGTTTTCCCTATGTGTACACAGACCTATAGCTTCCAGACTTACAACCACAGCCTGGGTGGCTTAGCTCTTGCACGTGGCACAATGTTTATCGTAACAAGGGCATAAAGGAAGAGGCCTAGTCCTATACTACTTTATGTTGACTCACAGCCTTTCACAATGTTTCTAGAATAATCTATGATGTGGATGCCATCCAATAAGCCAGTCTTGCTTTCCTGCAATACAGCCTGTTTCTCCACCCCTCTGTTCCTCCCCTTGACTTAACCTGACTGTTAGACAGGACTGATCACAGTTCACCAAGGCAAAAATTACAGATGAAAACAAAAAGAAAATATGTATGTGCTCCCTTCATAAATGCCTTGAGATACCATCAAACTCTTCTAGTAAATTCACTTTTGCTGGACATGGTGGTGCACGCCTTTAATCCTAGCACTTGGGAAGCAGGGGCAGGTAAATCTTTGTGAGTTCAAGGCCAGCCTGGTCTACAGAGTGAGTTCCAGGACAGCTGGGGCTACAGGGATACCCTGTCTCAAAAAGACTTAGAGAGAGAGAGAGAGAGAGAGAGAGAGAGAGAGAATTTCTTTTCTGAATTGACCTGATAGGTTGGTGATGAACGTACTAATTTCTTTTCTGAATTGAGCTGATAGGTTGGTGATGAATATACTGGTTTCTTTTCTGAATTGACCTGATAGGTTGTAGATGAAATGTACTAGTTGCTGATAGGTTAGTGATGAAATGTACTGGTTACTGGTTGCTGGTGCTGAGGGCTAAGGGAGTAACTGAAAGTTGAACTTGCTTTTTCTTTGGAGACAGCATCATGCTATGTAGCTCTGCATGGCCTCAAACTCACAGAGATCTGTATGTCTCTATCTTCTGAGTCCTGTGCTTACAGACATGCACCACCATGCCTGGCCTGGGTTGAACTACTTTTTTTTTTGTACATGTATGAATGTACTGTCTGCATGTAGGTTTATGCACCCCTGTCGTGCAATGTCTTGGAGGTCAGAAGAGGGTGTCGGATTCCCCTGGAACTGGAGTTAAAGACGGTTTTCAGCCGCCACATGGGTGCTGGAGATCAAACCCGGGTCCGCTGCAAGAGCAGTCTTGCTCTCTTAACTGCTAGGCCATCTCTTCAGCCCTGAACTACTTTTTATGACTATAGAGCTGTAGCTTATGGAGAGAAATAGCGCATTTTTCTACTTTGCTGCACATTATTTCATATACTTAACTGTTATCAGCCATGAATCAATCATGTGGTTAAATCAAAGAAGAAACAAAATGCACTCTCCCAGCATAGGACATTCCCATGGTGCTCTCTGGGAAGATCTTAGTGGGCGCTGTGGA
Organism: Rhizomys pruinosus; assembly: GCA_009823505.1. Lineage (NCBI taxonomy): Eukaryota > Metazoa > Chordata > Mammalia > Rodentia > Spalacidae > Rhizomys > Rhizomys pruinosus. Next base: position 183,509 of record VZQC01007422.1, on the reverse strand, counting down.
TCCTGAGAATGACCAAGACCTTGACATTTCCTTGTTTCCTCGAATTAACGTTAAAAAATATTTTATTCTTTTATTTTAACTACATTCATTTTATTTTATGTGTATGAATGTATTGCCTGCATGCATATAAGTGTACCTGTGTCATGCAATGCCCACAGAGGTCAGAGAGGGCATTGGATCCCTTGGAACTGGAGTTATAGAGAGTTGTTTAATCACCATGTGGGTGCTGGGAACTGAACCCAGGTCCTCTCTTAACCAAGAGTTGATGAGAGAGGGTCTCCCTCTGTAGCTCAAGCTAGCCTCAGACTCACAGCAATCCTCTTGTTTCATTCTCACAAGTGTTGAAACGATAGGCCTGACCCACCACAAACAGTAGTTATTTATTTTGGAGGGGGGTCCCACTTGGGGCCCAGACCCTGGGCTTCATGTATGCACTCTACTGCCTCCTATAGGATCACTTAAGACCAGAAAGCCAGACCTGAAGACCCTGCAAGGCACTTCCAGTACATGAACCCTGGCGGCGTGTCTTGTTTTGCGGTGGCTTGGCTGACTGCAAGGGCTTTTTTTGTCTCAGTATTTATCATGAACTTAAACGTTTTCTCTGCCTCCCCACCCACCCTAGCCCAATTCTGTTTACCAAGGCTTCAACGATCAGGACTGCACTATCTCATCTCCAGTACTTGCAGCAGATATAGGACTCTTCTTCACATTGTTCTTCTGGGTATAAAGAGTTCTTGCAAATCATTCAGGTTCCAAAGAAAAATAAACCAGGTTCATAACTAAATCATTGTCAAAAGAGGAAGTAAAAGTTTTAAAGAAATATATGTTTTTAAATTTGTTTTTAATTTTTATTATTTAAAAAAATTTTTTTTAATTTTATTTATTTCTGTATGTGTATGAAGGTACTGTCTGCATGCAAGTTTGCGCACCCGTGTAATGCAATGCCGCGGAGGTCAGAAGAGGGTGTCAGATTCCCCTGGAACTGGAGTTCTCCTGGAATTGGAGTTTCAGACGGTTCTCAGCCGCCATGTGGGTGCTGGGGATCAAACCCAGGTCCTCTGTAAGAGCAGTCGGCGCTCTTAACTGCTAGGCCATCTCTCCAGCCCCCTTAATTTTAATTTTTAATTTATATGAATGTTTTGCTTGCATGTATGTACCTGAACCACATATGTGCAGTGCCCTTGGAGGCCAGAAGAGGGTGTCCACTTCAACTGGAGTTGCAGATAGTTGTAACTGATATTTGGGTTCTGGGAATTGAACCCAGGTTCAAAGAATTAATAAAAACATTTTTTTAAAAAAGAAAAGAGAGTGCCGGCCGTGGTGGCGCACGCCTTTAATCCTAGCACTTGGGAGGCAGAGGCAGGCGGATCTTTGTGAGTTCAAGGCCAGCCTGGTCTACAGAGTGAGTTCCAGAACAGCTGGGGCTACAGGGAGACCCTGTCTCGAAAAGCCAAAAA
>VZQC01007422.1:116220-181184 GCA_009823505.1 Rhizomys pruinosus | reverse complement strand
GAGAGAGAGAGAGAGAGAGAGAGAGAGAGAGAGAGAGAGAGAGAGGTATAGTGTAGCTGAGAACTTTGAAGTTTGTATTTCCATTCACTGCTGGTAGGAGTCCAGAGGGCATGGCTTCTCTGAAAAGAGCTGTACTTCAAAGAGCTTCCCTCTGGAGAGACAAAGAAAGAAGACCCTGTAAGGATTACTGCAGCACTAAAGAATACTTTGAGGGGCTGGAGAAATGGCCTAGAGGCTAAGAGCTCCCACTGCTCTTGCAGAGCACCCGGGTTCGATCCCCAGCACCCACATGGCGGCTGAGAACCGTCTTTAACTCCAGTTCCAGGAGAATCCGACGCCCTCTTCTGACCTCCGTGGCATTGCACAACACGGGTATACCAACCTACATGCAGACAGTACATTCATACACATAAAAAAATAAAGGGCTGGAGAGATGGCCCAATGGTTAAGGGTGCCGACCGCTCTTGCAGAGGACCCAGGTTCGATCCCCAGCACCCACATGGCGACTAAGAACCGTCTTTAACTCCAGTTCCAGGGGCATCCGACGCCCTCTTCTGACCTCTGCAGCATTGCACGACACGGGTTCACCAACCTACATGCAGACAGTACACTCATATACATACAAAAATAAATAAAATTTTAAAATAAATAAATAAAATTAAAAAAAAGAATACTTTGATAGAAAATAAGAAAGATAATTTTCTTTATTTTTAAAAAAAGTGTGTGTGTGTGTGTGTGTGTGTGTGAGCCCACAGGCGTGCACACGTGCCCAAAGAGGCCAGAAGAGGGTGTAAGATTCCCTGGAGCTGGAGTTATAGTGGTGTGAGCCAACTGATGTGATGCCAGGAAATAACTGCAACAGCAGCGAGCACTTTTTTTTTTTTAATATTTTATTTATGCCAGACGAGGTGGCACACACCTTTAATCTTGGCACTCCAGAGGCAGAGGCAGGCATATCTCTGTGAGTTCAAGGTGAGCCTGGTCTACAGAATAAGTTCCAGGCCAGTTGGGGCTACAGAGAGACCCTACATTAAAAAGACCAAAATTAAAAACTAAGTAAATAATCTATTTTATTTATTATTTTTATGTGTATGACTGTATCATCTGCATGTATGTAAGTGCACCTGTGTCGTTGGAATGCCCAAGGAGTCAGAAAAGGGTGTTGGATTGCCCTGGAACTAGACTTATGGATTGTTGTTAGCTGCCATGTGGGTGCTGGGAATGGAACCCCAGTCCTCTGTAAGAGCAGCTGGTACTCTCTCCAGCCCTGGAAGATACGTTTCATAAACAATGAAGTCAGCTTTGCTCAGAATGACACCTTTGGCCTCGGGGCCAACCCCTCTGCCCCCCAAAAAAGAAAGATATATGAGCCAGGCGTGGTGGTAACATCTGCAATCCCATCACTTGGGAGCTGGAGCCAGGAGGATCAGGACTTTAAATTCAAGGTTATCCTTTGCTGCATAGTGAATTTGAGTTTGACACCCTGACAGTCAAACTACTACATTTTGGAGTAGAGACATGGTTCTGTGCGTAAAGTCCTGTCTGCAAAGCATGAGGACCTGAGTCTGAATTCCCTGCAAAAAGTCAGGCAAGCCTGTGATCTTAACCCTGTGAGGGCAGAAATAGGGGGGTCCCAGGACCTGGCCAGCCACTTGCTGCACTCCAGATCCAGTGACAGACTCTCTCTCAAAAAAATAAGGTGGCTGGGCATGGTGGCGCATGCCTTTAATCCCAGCACTTGGGAAGCAGAGGCAGGCAGATCTCTGTGAGTTCAAGCCCAGCCTGGTCTACAGAGCAAGTTCCAGGCCAGCTGGAGCTACAAGGAGACCCTGTCTCAAAAATACCAATAATAAATAAATAAATAAATAAATAAATAAATAAATAAAATGGAAAGCAAGTAATGGACATTGACCTCTCTCCTTCACACACACGCGCAGCTAAAACTATATTTTATATATTGTTATGGAGTATTAATATTATTTTTGAAATGGTGTCTTGGTCTCAATATATAGCTATATATCCTGGTTGTCATAAAACTCTTGATGTGCCAGGCATGGTGGCGCACGCCTTTAATCCTAGCACTTGGGAGGCAGAGGCAGGTGGATCTTTGTGAATTCAAGGCCAGCCTGCTCTACAGAGTGAGTTCCAGGCCAACTGGGGCTACAGGGAGACCCTATCTCAAAAAGACAAAACAAAACAAAACAAAACTCTTGATATAGGCCAGGGTGAATGTAAACTGGTAGCAATCCTCTTGCCTAATTTCCTGAGTGTTAGGATTACATGCCTGAGCTACCACACCTGGCCAAAAAAATTATATTTTTAAAGACCAAAAGGAGGGGGGGGGGAATCCCAGTATCTGTCAGGATTGTATGCATATAACTTAAGTCAACTTAAGTCTTATGCAATATTCCTGAGTAATGGATGCGTTATGATGTGGGAAGAGAGTGAGATAATTAATTTGTAAATCAAGGAAAGAGAAGCTGGGCATGGTAACCCATATAATCCCAGTACTTGGAAGTGGAGAAAGGAGAATCAGGGGTTTAAGGCCATCATTGTCTATATAGCAAGTTGGAAGAACTCTGAGTTTTGTGAAAACTTGTCTCTTGGGGCTGGAGAGATAGCCTAGCAGTTAAGAGCACTGACTGCTCTTGCAGAGGACCCGGGTTCGATCCCCAGCACCCACATGGCGGCTAAGAACCGTCTGTAACTCTAATTCCAGAACTCTAGTTCCAGGGGAATCTGAGACCCTCTTCTGACCTCTGCGGCATTGCACGACGTGGGTGCACAAACCTACATGCAGACAGTACATTCATACACATACAAAAATAAATAAAATTAATAATAAAAAAAAAACAATAAAGAAAACTTGTCTCAAAAAAACCAAACTGCCGGGCGTGGTGACACACACCTTTAGTCCTAGCACTCGGGAGGCAGAGGCAGGTGGATCTTTGTGACTTCAAGGCCAGCCTGGTCTACAGAGTGAGTTCCAGGTCAGCTGGGGCTACAGAGAGACCCTGTCTCAAAAAGACCAAAAAAAAAAGAAAAAAACAAAAAAAAAAAAAACAAAAAAAAAACAAAAAAAAAAAAACCCGCCAGTGTGTGTAATGCATGCCTTTAATCCCAGCACTTGTGAGCAGAGGCAGGCGAATTCTGTGAGTTAAGGCCAGCTGGTCTACGATAGTGAGCTCCAGCCAGCGGGGACTACAGGGGGAGACCCTTGTCTCAAAAAAGCACAGACGAAACAAACACCAAGGCCAGGCCTGGTGGCCACATCATTTAATCCTTGTAACTAGGAGAGCAGAGTCAATGCAGCTAGATCTAACATGTGGCTTCCAGGGCAGCCTGGACTACATAAGCAAGTTCCAGGCCCAGCTGGGGTTAACATGGAAACCCTGTCTCAAAAAAGACCCCCCCCAAAAAAAAAGGCAAGCAAACAAAACATAAAATCAGTAAAGGGCTGTGTTGCATATGTCTATGTACTTTTTTTCCTTACTTATTTTTTTCAGTTAGTTTGTCTTCTGTTTTGGTGCTAGGAATTAGTTGAACCCAGGGTTTCCTTTATACTAAGCATGCAACAGCAATTGAGTGGCATCCTAGTTTTCATCAGGATTGTAATTTTTTTTTTTTTTTTTTTGTTTGTCTTTCGAGGACAAGGGGGTCTCCCTGTGCCCCAGCTGTCCTGGAACTCACTCTGTTGAGACCAGGCTGGCCGTTGAACTCACAAAGCTATCCGGCCTGCCTCTGCCTCCCAAGTGCTAGGAATTAAAGGTGCATTGCCCCACCACGCCCCAGCTTTTTTTTTTTTTTTTTTTTTTTTTTTTTTTTTTTTTTTTTTTTTTTTTTTTTTTTTTTTTTTTTTTTTAATTATTTTTAAAAAATGGACTGGAGAGGGGCTGGAGAGAAGGTCCTAGCGGCTAAGAGCGGCCGATCCGCTCTTACAGAGGACCCGGGTTCGATCCCCACACCCACATGCGCGCCGAACCGTCTGAAACTCCAATTCCAGGAGAACTCCAGTTCCAGGGGAATCCGAGACCGTCTTCTGATCTCCGCGGCATTGCACGACACGGGTGCACAAACCTGCATGCAGACAGTACATTCATACACATACCGAAATAAATAAAATAAAAAAAAAAATAAAAAAAAATGGACTGGAGAGATGGCTCAGTGGTTAAGAGTGCCGACTGCTCTTGAAGAGGACCTGAGTTCGATTCCTAGCACCCACATGGTGGCTAAGAACCATCTTTAAGCAGGGCATGGTGGTGCACGTTTTTAATCCTAGTACTCAGGAGGCAGAGGCAGGCGGATCTCTGTGAGTTCAAAGCCAGCCTGGTCTACAGAGTGAGTTCCAGGCCAGCTGGAGCTATAGGGAGACCCTGTCTCAAAAAAAAGTTATGTAATCCAGGTGCAGTAGCACACAACTTTAATCCCAGCCCTTGGGAGGCAGAGACAGGGAGATCTCTGTGAGTTTGAGGCCAGCCTGGGGTTACAAGGAGACCCTGCTTTAAAAAGACAAAAATATTTCTTATTATAATAAATCAAAAGAATTGAAGAAAAAAAGGGGGAGGATCAACAGTTAAAAGCACTGGCTGCTCTTACAGAAGACCATGGTTCAAATTCCAACACCCACATGGCAGCTAACAGTGGTCCATAACTCCAGTTCCAGGGGATCTGACACTTTCTTCTGTCCTCTTTGGGAACTGCACAGCACAGATGCACTTATATTCATGCAGCTATACCTCTCATACACATAAAATAATAAAATAAAAAATTAATGTTCTGGTTATAGTGGCTCAATCCTTTAATCCCAGCCCTTGGGAGGCAGAGACAGGCAGATCTATGTGAGACTGAGGCCAGCCTAGTCCATATAGTCACTTCCAAGTGAGCTGAGACTAGGGAGACCCAGTCTAAAAAAAAACAACAACAATAAACCAACTTTATGTGTATGTGTGTGCCTATGTAAGTTTATGTGCAGCATGTGTGTGCCTTGGAGGTCAGCAGAGGGTGCTGAATCCCTTGGAGCTAGAATTGCAGGTGATGAGCTGCCACGTGGGTGAATCCAGCTTGGGGCTTCTGCAAGAGCATCAAGTGTTCTTTAACTGCTGAGCCATCTCTCCAGCCCCTGTTATACTTTTGTTTGTTTGAGACAGGGTCTCACTGGAAGTCCTGGCTGGCCTGGAACTCATTGTATAGAGACCAGGCTGGCGTCAAACTCATAGACATCTGACTGCCTCTGCCTCCTCAGTGATGGAATTAAACACAGGCTGCCACACCTAGCAGTTAGGTATTACACCATTTTAAATTTTATAATTTTTTTTTCTTGTTGAAACATGTTCTGTGCTAGCCTTAAAAATCTCAGCAATCTTCCTGCCTTAGCCTCCAGTGTGTTAGGGTTATAAGTACAAGCCACCATTCATTTGCCTTCTTAGGTAATTAGTCTCTCTGTCTCTCTCTCTTACCTCCCCCACCCGACCCCACCCACACACAAGGTCTACCAATACAGGATTACAGACATGTGCCACTATGCTCTAATGTTTTCCAGCTTTATTGAAGCTATAATTAACAAATATGACTTATGAAGTGACAAAATGGCCCAGCGGATGTTTGCTGTCAAGCGTGAGGATCTGATGAATTCAATCCTTGTGACACACATGGTAGAAGGAAAGAATTGACTCCTTCAAGTTGTCTTCTGACCTTACACATAGGGAGTGAGCACACTTGTACACACACACACACACACACACACACACAAAGGAGCACACACACAGATGAAACAAATTGGCTACACCTTTAATTCCAGCACTTGGGAGACAGAGGCAGACAGATCTCTGTGAGTTCCAGGCCAGCCTGGTCTACATAGTGAGTTCCAGGCTAACTGGGGCTACAGGGAGACCGTGTCTCAGCAAAACAAAAATAAATAAATAAATGTTATTATATAAATTTAAAAGATGCCAGGCGTGATAGTGCACGCCTTTAATCCTGGCACTTGGGAGGCAGAGGCAGGCGGATCTTTGTAAGTTCAAGACCAGCCTGGTCTACAGAGTGAGTTCCAGGACAGCTGGGGCTGCAGGGAAAAGACAAAAAAAAAAAAAAAAAGAAAATTAAAAGACATACATATGTATTCAATAGATCCAAAGTAATGATTTTATATATGTATATACTGTGCGATCCCAGTACTGGGAGGCAGAAGTAAGAGGATCAGAATCTTACCCTTAACTACATAGGGAGTTTGAGGCCAGCCTGGGATATATGAGACCTTGTTACCCCCGCCCCCAAACAAGAACAACAAAAATAGAATGTATGATAACTACAACTCAATTAGCACAGCCACCACCAGAGTAGCCCCCATTACCCCTCTAGAGAATCTCAAGTGGACAAAGGAGCATCCTAACTGTAGTCTGTGATAACATCAAGTCTCCAGAACATCATCATCTGAACACTGAGAGTCTGTGCCTTTGGCCAACATTTCCCCATTTATCTCACAAGCCCAACCTTGGAAGGACAGATTTAGCACTGATCTACTCTGGGTTTGTGTGCATTCTAATAGATTCCATAGGAAGAGAAGCATAACACCCCTAGGTTCATCCCTGTGGATCAAATCCCAGCTCCACCCCACTTTATGCACTCTGTAGCCAAGGGAAGTTTTCCTGTCTGGCAAAACTGGTATAAAATTTACAGGGTGGGGCTGGGCAAGGTGGCGCACACCTTTAATCCTAACACTTGGGAGGCAGAGGCAGGCAGTTCATGGCCAGCCTGGTCTACAGAGTGACTTCTAGGACAGCTGGGGCTACAGGGAGACCCTGTCTCCAAAAGACCAAAAAAAAAAAAAAAATTACAGGGAGGTAAAAAAATTACTGGGTGGCCAGTGACAAATAAGATTTGGGAAAGCCTTATGTTCTTGAAATTATAAATCCATCCCATTTCCATGGTCTTGGTTATCCCAGAGTCAAGATTAAAAAAAAAAAAAAAAGGAGGCAATAAAGAACTGAAAACTTGTGACTTAAAAACAAAAGCAAATCCCCAGCTAAAAACAGCATATCTTTGAGGTTCCCCTTCCACTGGAAAGTGACGTCAGAGTCAGAAACCACAGCCACCAAGAATCTTCTCAAGACTGAGGAACTGATGGAAGGCAGGGTGGCTCTTGAACACTCAGAAAAGAGCATCGGCCTCAGTTGCTCAGAATTTTGTTTTTCAAACTCAGAGCTCCTTCCACACAAGATCATGCATGCCCAGGGTAAATATCTGGTATAGCCCAGACATCAAAGTCAGACAACACACAGAACTTCAACTGCACCAGAAGTATTTCATATATGTTTATGTTCCAACACTGTAGTGGAAAAGAAAAAAAGAACAGCATATAAATGTCATAAGATAAAAATCATACTTTCCCGCAGGGCATGGTGGCACATGCCTTTAATCCCAGCACTCAGGAGGCAGAGGCTGGCGGATGTGAGTTCAAGGCCAGCCTGGTCTACATAGTGAGCTCCAGGCCAGCTGGGACTAAAGGGAGACCTTGTCTCTAAAAGACCAAAAAATAAAAATAAAAACTTGTGACTTAAAAACAAAGCAAATCTCCAGCTAAAAATAGCATATCTTTGAGGTTCCCCTTCCACTGGAAAGTGACTTTCAGGAGGAAAAGCATTTTCCTCTCCGTCCTCTTTTACAGGAAAGGCTATCCAAGGCAGTAAGAATAGAGCACTCCATCTCCCTTCTAGATCTTGCCCAATTAAGAAGCCATGCATTACACAAATATTCCTAGGCGTCCCAGATGTCCTTCTTTTGTTTATAATTTCTCATGGCTAGGGGCTGGAGAGATGGCCTAGCGGTTAAGAGCGCCAACCTCTCTTACAGAGGACCAGGGTTCGATCCCCAGCACCCACATGGCGGCGGAGAACCGTCTGAAACTCCAATTCCAGGAGAACTCCAGTTCCAGGGGAATCCGAGACCCTCTTCTGACCTCCGCGGCGTTGCACAACACGGGTGCGCAAACTTGCATGCAGACAGTACATTCATACACATACAGAAATAAATAAAATTAATAAAAAAATTTAAAAAATAATAATTTCTCATGGCTTTGGTAAGAAATATATTCAATTCTTTAAAATTATTTCTGAGCTGGGCATGGTGATGTATGCCTTTAATCCCAGTACGTGGGAGGCAGAGGCAGTGGGATCTCTGGTCTTCATAGCCAGTTCCAGGCCATCTGGGGCTATAGGAGACCCTGTATCAAAAAAACAAAATACAAAAAAAAAAAAAAAACCAACAAAACAAAACCAAGAGACTAACAAAGTGGGGCCTCGCAGATGCCTGTGGGCAGAGGAGGATGAAAAGGGAGCTCACACCGGACCATGGGACCCACAGTTTGCAAAATGGCTGTTGAAGTCTACAAATAAGGCCACATAAACACATTCCAACCTCCAAAATGATGCGGCAAGATGATCTTCACACTTGTATAGTATGAAAAGAGATTCTTTGGGTTTTGTTTGTTTATGGCTTGGAAACACCGTTTCTTAGCCCAGGATAGCCTGGAACTTATTATGTAGCCCAAGAACTTGAATTCACGATCTTCCTACCTCTACTTACTGAGTGGTGGGTATCACACTCTGCCTAGTTTCTGTATATCTGAAGGATCAATATGGTGTTTCAATTCATGCTCATACAATGGAATGGTGTAATTTCAAATATTTGTTATGAGAACAGTTGGTATCTTTTCTTTCAGCTATTGCTTGTTTTTGAGACAGTTCTCAAAAATCACAGTCACTTGAAAGCTTTCTACAGATGTACACAGCTTGAACCAGCACTGGGACCCATCACACCCAGAGCATCCAGCTGCCTATTCCCAGAAGTATCGAACATTAACCAGCCCATTTATTGATTTACTTACCTTACAAAATTTCTTAAAACCCTTAAAATTTGTCAAATGTTTTCACCCCTGTGGATTTTTTGCAAACAAACTGCACTTTATCCCTACCTTCCTCCAAAAACTGGGATAAATAAAACCTTCCTTTTACAAGTAACACTGCACAAGTCAAATAAGAAAAGGCCGAAAGTTCAGGCATAGAGGTGTATGACTGTAACACCAGCAATGAGGCAGGAGGATTGTGTTTGAGGCCAGCTTGGGCTCCATAGTGAGATCTTATTTCAAAGTAAATAAGTAAATGAATAAATGAGTAAATAAATAGGTTGAAAGAACTTCATATCTCAACAGATGTTGAGTTTTTTAACTGCTAACTATGAAAATCATTCTGTATTTTCATTTCTCTTTAAAATATTTTTTTTGCCAAAAAAAAAAAAAAAAAAAACAACTTAGCCGGGCGTGGTGGCGCACGCCTTTAATCCTAGCACTTGGGAGGCGGAGGCAGGAGGATCTTTGTGAGTTCAAGGCCAGCCTGGTCTACAGAGTGAGTTCCAGGACAGCTGGGGCTCCAGGGAGACCCTGTCTCAAAAAGACCAAAAAAATAATAATAATAATAATAAAATAAAATAAAATATTCTTTTTGTTTTTATTTTATTTATTTATTTATTTATTTATTTATTTATTTATTTATTTATTTTTGGAGACAGGGTCTCCCTGGAGCCCCAGCTGTCCTGGAACTCACTCTGTAGACCAGGCTGGCCTTGAACTCACAAAGATCCTCCTGCCTCCGCCTCCCAAGTGCTAGGATTAAAGGCGTGCGCCACCACGCCTGGCTTTGTTTTTATTTTTGAGACAGGGTCTCACTATGTAGGCCTATCTAGACTGGAACTCACAATGTAGACCAGACTGGCCTTAAACCGACAGACATCACAGGACTCTGCATCTCAAGGGCTGGCATTGAATGAATGCACCACCATGCCCAGGTAAACCATGCTTTATGAAATACTCTCTATGGAAGTACTAGCCAAGCTCGCTCCTGCTTAGCTTCTGAAATCAGATGAGATTGGGATGTGTCAGGTTGTATGGCCTGAGATAATACTTTGTCTCAGACAAACAAAATACAATAACAGGTGGCATTAGGTACACAGGAATCCCCTGGGATTCTTGCTAGGAGGTAGATACTGGCCATGACCACAGGGAAGGTGGAAGCGAGATTCTGCGTGTCTAGCAGAAGGGGCAAGTGCTCCTGCTCCCACGGTGAGTAGCCAGGAGGCCAGCAAGCAGTTAATAAAGATCATGGAGAACTGGAGGGTTTAGCTTTGTTTGAGAAGCAAAAGTATGTAAGGCAAGCTCTGGCTGGAAAGGCAGCTGTGTACTGTGTGTGTGGGGGTTTCCTTCCCAAATAAGGCTGCAAAGAGATGTGGGTGTTTCCCCAAGTCATACCACATGGATGATTCTTACATATAGTTGAATTTCTCCCTTGTTCTTGGATTGCTGTTGGTACATATATTAATAATGATTGTCTGGGAGACTGACTGCATGACTGGAATTTGGGGGTGGAAAGATTTGATTATTTTCTTTTCCCAGGTGAAATTCAGTAAATTTTGGCCTAGAAGCTGTTACTTGAGTCTATTTCTGTAGTGTAAACCTTTAGGGGAGGGAGGCTGAGTTTTGAGGCAGAGGTGAGATAGAGCACACGGGGAAGAAACAACGAGTAAAGTCCTTACACTGTCATTTCAAGGATGGCAAGTCTGGATGCAGGTGCCCAGGAAGGCCTGGCAGCAACACTCCTCAGGGTTAGCTATAACCCAGGCATCAAGGCCGGCCATGTCCCAGCCCAGCAGCTGGGAGGAACAAGACAGCCAAAGGGAGGGAAAGGTGAGATCTCTGCGGCCTTGCTTTCAGCAGGGGCTGAGATCAGCTGGGTCAATGACTGAACCTTCGGCTAGAGTTCTGGAGGATTCAGGTTAGTGTGCGTGCGTGTGTGTGTGTGTGTGTGTTAAAAGATGGATGTGAAGGGGTTAGAGAGATGGCTCAGCGGTTAAGAGCACTGGCTGTTCTTGCAGAGGATCTGGGTTCAAGACCCAGGACATGGCAGCTAACAACCATCCTTAACTCCAGTTCCAGGGGATTCGACGCCCTCTCTGTCCTCTGCGGGCACTGTGTGACATGGGTACATTCACATACATGCAAGCATAACACTCCTACACCTAAAACATAGAAAGAAAGAAAGAAAGAAAGAAAGAAAGAAAGAAAGAAAGAAAGAAAGAAAAGAAAAGAAAAGAAAAGAAAAGAAAAGAAAAGAAAGAAAGATGGGTGTGTAAATGAATACTGTATAAGAGCTACAGCAAAACAAATGAAGTAAAGGCAGGGCACAGAGCCATTCTGAAACCCTGAGCGAGCTTTGCATTTGTGCTGCTGCGACCACTGTTGTCGTTACCGTTAAGTGCTTCCTCTCGTTTGTTCCTTGGAGCCAACCTTTGTCCCTGCTGCCCAGACACTAATTTTCCTAGTAGGACAGATACTTCAGAGTTCCAGAGGATAACAACATGAGTAATTGAAGGATCAGGGGGAGAGGATTACTACCTTACAGGCCCAACCTTTCTTTGTCTGGGTGCCAGGTAGAGCCCCACAGAAAAACCAAAGCTCATAAATCCCAAGGTTTCTAGAAACCATCCTGGCTTTGGATGAGACTGCTGTCTTTCTGGGGCCCAGTTTACAACTCTCTAAGGAGGAAAGCCCCAGTAGCCCCGTGATCATTCTTAATGTAGCAGTTGGGGAATGGTTTTTTAAAAAAATATCCTGATGCTTTTGAAGTCTGAGTTGAAAGGAGAGAGGAAGAAGCTGAGAAAAGCAGGAAGTATTAGAGGAGGTGACTCAGTGGGGGAAGTTCAACTGCCCAGCACAGCATTAGTGGTCCCAACAGTTCCACTGTTTCCATCTAATTAACGGTATTATTATTTAAAAACACACCTCCCTCTGGAGGTGCCATTCACACATTGTTGTGAATTTGCTTAATTTACACAGTGGGAGTTAGAATGGGGAACTTAGGGAGCCAGGTGCTAGGTCCAAGCCCTCGTTTCTAGAGGGAAAAAACTTGTCCGAGGACAGGAGCTTGGTAAGGAAGAGCTCAGAAGCCAGCGGCAGCAGTCACTCACAGCCGCCGAGCTCACGGTCTGCTGCACAGATATTCTCTGCTCCTGGCACTCACGACAAATGGCCAGATGCAGGAGGACAGGATAGAGACAGAATGGATGTGACCTTCACCTCGCTGAGCTTAGAGCTTAGTTGGGGAGTGGTGGGTGAATACAAAGTCAAAGGAAGCAGTTACAGTCCTGTATTATGAAGAAGGAAAGCAACAGAGGTCAAAAGGCAGACTTATGGGCTGGAAAGCGGGCTGCCTGGTTAAAAGCACTTGCTGTCTTCCAGAGGACCTGAATTCAATTCCCAGCACCCACATTTGGTGGCTCACAACCTCTTGCAACACCAGTTCCAGGGGATCCAACCCCCTCTTCCAGCCTCTGAGGGCACCATACTCCCACACCCACATATACATGGCTTTAAAATAAAAATAAATCATAAAAGAAGGAGAATTATATTAGATTAGGTGGCAGAGGAGACCTAAATAAGGCATTTCAACTATAGTGTTAACAGAAGAAAGGCGTCGAGGCCTCTCAGGATCAGGGGAAAGTGTGAATAAGTGTAAAAACCTTAGGGCTAGCCAGGCATAGTGGCGCACGCCTTTAGTCCCAGCACTTGGGAGGCAGAAGCAGGCGGATCTTTGTGAGCTCAAGGCCAGCTTGGTCTACAGAGTGAGTTCCGGGACAGTTGGGGCTACAGGGAGACCCTGTCTTGAAAAGACCAAAAAAAAAAACAAAAAAACTTAGGGCTAAAGATGTAACACGGTGGGGGAGCACTGAAGACGTAACAAGGTGGTAGAGCACTTGCTTAACGTGCTGAGGCTCTGGCTTTATTCCTGACCCACAAAACAAAAATGGAAACAAAACCAAAACAAACAAGCAAACAACAAGCAAAGGAAATAGGAAAGCTTCAAGAAGAAAGTTGTACTTCATGTGATCAGTATCTGACAAAAGGTCAACATGCTTAGATGTTGAACTTTTGAGATGTGAGTTCAAATCCTAGCTTCTCTTCCTACCAGCTCTGCCACCTGTGAGTCACAGACATAAGATACCCCTGAGGGCCTAAGACACACTGGTACATGCAGTGCTTTATATATAAAAATATATATATAATTATATATATAATTATCCTAGGGATTAGAATTCATCAATTTAACATGTTAAGGAAAATAGAAATGTCTGTTACTTTCAGACTGACTTTTCTGAACTCTAATTGTTGAATGTTGCTGTATTCGTAACTTTATCTCAAATCTTTTTTTTTCAAGCATTAATGTAGATATATTAAGGAAAAATGAGAAAAAGAACTCTCAAGAGTAAGAGAGTCTCTAAAGAAAGCAGACCATTATTCTGGGAGTGGTGGTACACACCTTTAGTCCCAGCATTTGGAAAGCAGAGGCAGATGGATATCTGTGAATTCAAGGCCAGCCTGGTTTACATAGCAAGTTCCAGGCCACCTGGGGCTACAGGGAGATCCTGTCTCAAAAAGACAAAACAAAAAAAAGAAAAAAAAAAGCAGACCATCGTCCCAGGACTTCTGCTCTGTACATACTGCTTTTAGAAGGACACTTTGCTCTGTTATTTTAGTTTCTGGGTCTCTAACAACTGCTGGACTGCAAATTTGTTAAATTGTCCCTGAGAAATCAAATGAAATTGATACCCTTTTACTATCATTTATTATCTATCAAGTTATTGTCACTTATTTTGTTTTATTTAGCTTTGGAGGATTATTTTACAACCGTCCGGATGCTAGGCAAACCCTCTACCACTGAGCTGTGTCTCCTGCTTTCTTTTTGCTTCTTTCAACATGGGATCTCATTAAATTGTTCTGGCTGGCCTTGAACCCACTCTGTAACCCAGGCAGGATTTGACCTTGTGATTCTCTTCTCTCAGTCTCTTGAGTAGCTGGGATTACAGTACTGTGTCACTGGGACTAGTTTATATGTTTCTTTTCCATTGGAATGGATGGTTTCCATTTTTTTTTTTTTTTTTTTTGCTGTTCAGTTGTTGAGGTTGGTGGACAGCAACTGAGCCAAGATGCTGTGGAATCTGCTGGCTCTTTGCCAGATCACCAGGGGACCATCAGGAATGTTTCATGCACTGAAGTTTACTTTGAAAATAAATTTCCAGAGAAACAGAAGCTGTTTCAGGATAATGGAGTCCCATCCCAGTGCAGCTGAAGATTGGGGCATCTGATATCCTTCTATATAGAGTCATAAAGGCTCTTAGAGTTGGTGGAATGGCACGTGTCATATATTAGTAGGCTGTTTCTATATTTCCCAAGAAGCAAGATTGACTTTGGTCAGCACTTGGTTCTGGTTCATTCAGCTCCCTACGGACCAGTAATCTGATGATTAACTGAACTCTTTGGGGAATCAATATTTATTAACTTGTACTAACTGCCACCAATAAAGCAGGCTTTACTATGAAAAAAAAAGTGAATTGAGATATAACACACAAAAAAGAGAGTGATAAATTTTCAACCTGCACACACCCGCACAAATGGAAGCCAAATCCAGAAATGAACTTTATCAACCCCCTAAGAAGACCCTACGAGCTTCAATCATCAGTCCACTACAAACTGGGCGTGGTGGCGCACGCCTTTAATCCTAGCACTCATGAGGCAGAGGCAGAGTCAGGCAGATCTCTGTGAGTTCAAGGTCAGCTTGGTCTACATAGTGAGTTCCAGGACAGCTGGGGCTACAGGGGGACCATGTCTTGAAAAGACAAAAAAAAGAAAAGAAGAAGAAGAAAAGGAGGAGGAGGAGGAAGAGGAGGAGGAGGAAGAAGAGGAGGAGGAGGAGGAATTGGAGGACCACACTAGGCTGGGCATGGTGGCATATGCTTTTAACCCCGGGTTTACATAGTGAGTTTCAAGCTAGCCTGGGGTACACAGAGACCCTGTCTAAAAACAAAAACAATAACAAAACAGAAAGACCGCTAATATGAGTTCTAATAGCATGTATTAGTTTTGTCTAACTGAGCTTTCTAGCAATGAAACCATACAATGTACTTCCTTGTCATGGACTTCTTTCTCTTTGCATTTCTGTCCATATTCACTCATTCATTTTTTGCAGTGCTGTATAGTATTTCTTTGTTGTGGAGAGCGGGCGTTGGCCAAAATGGCACTTTGGACCCTGGCCAGGTCTTATCGCCTGATTGTCGCCTGACTGCCCAGCTCATTCCCCAGCCAATAAGAGAACGCCAAACCTGAGCCCACATTAGCATGTCCGCTGACTTCCGTATATTGTGCATACCGCTTACAGACCAATGAGAGACCACCACGGTGCTTGCACCCTAGCAGGAGGCGGGGTTGAGGGAAGAGATTATTAGTAGGGGACACGGGAAGGGGGAAGAGAGAATTGATGTATGAGTTGCCTGAAAAAACTGCGTCTGGAAGAACAAGAGTGTGTCCTCTCCTTTTTCCTGCCGGCCGGGAACAGAGCGACAAGGAGAGCAACACTTTGTGGAAATGGTCTGCCATTTATTTATCTACCTATTTGGACAGCTTCTAGCTTGAAACTACTCCAAATCGTCCTGCTGCGAACAATCTTCTGGGTCTCTTGAGGAACATGAACACACATTTCTATTTGTTGTCTACCTTGGAGAGAAAATTTTTCCATCCATACATTTTTTTAATTTTATATGCATATTCTTCTGGAAACTACTATTAACACATTTAAAAGGATTCAAAGGTTGCAATAAAGTTCAGAGTAACAAATAGCTGAGCCTTCTATTTCTGGCAACCAATCACTTGGTTCTCCTAAGAAGCATACCATCACTGGCTTCTCATGGGGTCAGTTTTTCTTTCTTGGAAATACCTTGCTTTATCAGTTACATTTGCAGCTTTAGAGCCTCATGCTAACTGACTGAACCACTGTCCCAGCAATACTATAAACTCGCATGTATGCTTTACGTTTTGGTTTCCTCTATTGATCTCCTCTCTTGACAGAGTTTGTTTTATTCCGTTTTGGTTTTTGAGAAGGCATCTCATAGAGCCCTTGCAGCTTTCCACACACTCTATAGCTGAGGATGACCTTGAACTCCTAATTCTCCTGCCTCTACCTGCCCAATGCTGGGACTGCAGGAATGCCCCACCACACCAGGCTTCTCTTTGGTGAATATCTCAGATTTACTACAGATTTATTTCAGAAGATAACTGGGATCCAGAGGACTCATGATCCTTTGCTTAAGAACATGATGGGTTTTAAGTGAGAGTTGGGTATGAATATGGATTTCTGACTCTAAAACTAGGAATTTTTCTTATTACTCAAAGTGACTATTTGACAGTGTCTGTGTACAAACAGCTAGCACTTTCACCAGGGTGGCTCAGCCCCAAGAGAGCCACAGCTTTCTTAGACTGGAACTTCAGTCAACACAGAGTTCCACAGCACTGGATTCTTGGGGCCTTGACAGAAGAGGAGGAGACTCCAACATGTCCCACTAAGGCTTGCAATCCCAAGCCCCTTTCCTGCCAGAATTCTATTCAATTAGACAAATTTGGGTATTTGGGCTTGCATCTTTTCCAAGAGACATCTTTTAAAAAAAGTTAGGGGCTGGGCATGGTGGCACATGCCTTTAATCCCAGCACTTCAGCACTTGGGAGGCAGAGGCAGGTGGATCTCTGTGAGTTCAAGGACATCCTGGTCTACACAGCGAGCTCCAGGCCACCTGGGACTAAAAAAAAGACCAAAAAAAGAAAGATGGGGCTGGAGAGATGGCTCAGCAGTTAAGAGCACCGGCTGCTCTTGCAGAGAACCCAGGTTCGAGTCCCAGCACCCATATGGCGGCTAAGAACCGTCTTTAACTCCAGTTCCAGGGGAATCTGATGCCCTCTTCTGACCTCCTCGGCATTGCACGACATGGATGCACAAACCTACATGCAGACAGTACACTCATACACATAAAAATAATAAATAAAAATTAGAAAGAAAGAAACAAAGAAAGGAAGAAAAAAAAAGTAAGGAACCAGTGAGATGGTTTACTGAGGAAAGGGACTTGTCACAAGCTTGACAACCTGAGTTCAGTTGAGACCCATATGGTAGAAGGAGAGAATCAACTCCTACAAGTTGCACAAGTTGTCCTTTGATCTCCACATGTGTGTGTACATTATCATACATACATACACACACACACACACACACACACACACACACACTAAGTAAGTGTAATAAAATGTTGAGCAAGCAAAGTGGCAACTGCCTATCATCCCAACATTTGAATAGGATCCCAAGTTCAAGGTCAGCCTGGGCTACACAATGAGACTTGTTTAAATAAATAAAGTTACATACTAGTGCTTTCCAGCTAACCCCCACTTGGACATGCTATTAGCTTGAGGTCTAAAGCTTGAAAAGTGATTTCCTCCTCTTTCTGTTTCCTTTCTCCCCTGTCACCTTTTTCCATTCTCCGAACTCAGTAAACTCACACTGTGTGTGACTTCTATGGCTGGGCCCAGTGTGTTTCCACGTTCCCACGGTGGCTGCTGGAGCTTCTCCGCTGGGTTTTTGTGCTCAGCAGGGATCTTACTCATCCTGGCATTTACTCCAGAGGCTTCCAGGGTGGGTTGGGCCCACTCGGTAACTCACTTTACTTTGGGTGTCAGATCCTCTGGAACTGGAATTATGGATGGTTGTTAGCTTCCATGTGGGAGCTGGGAATTGAACCTGTGTTCTCTACAAGAGCAACCAGTGCTCTTAACCGCTAAGCCATCTCTCTAGCCCCTATTATTTTTAATGTATAAAATTTTTATTTTATATGTATAAAATTTTATTTCATGCCGGGTGTGGTGGCACACACCTTTAATCCTAGCACTTGGGAGGCAGAGGCAGGCAGATCTTTGTGAGTTCAAGGCCAGCCTGGTCTACAGAGCAAGTTCCAGGCCAGCTGGGGCTACAAGGAGACCCTGTCTTGAAAAGACCAAAAAAAAATTTATTTTACATGTATACACTTATATGTATAAGTGCAATGCCTGCATGTATGTAAGTGCACCCATGTCAAGCAATGCCCACAGAAATCAGAAGAGGGTGTCTAATTCTTCTGGAACTGGAGTTAAGTGTGGTTGTTAAGAGCATTGGCTGCTCTTGAAGAGGACCTCGGTTCAATTCTCAGTACCCACATAGTGGCAAACACCCTCTTCTGATCTCTGTGGGCATTGCATGACATGGGGTAATTACATACATGGAGGCAATACACTCGTAAGCATAAGATATAAATATTTTTTTAGAGAAAAAATAATAAAAGAAGCTATTTTTATTCTTCTTTTCCAAATTTGGAAACAAAATTAGAGAAGTTGAGCAATAAGTTTAAATCCACATAGAAACAAAAGTGAAACTAGACCAACACAATAGAAAGAAACGTCCTTCTTGAGCTGGACCTTTTGGGAGTGTTTTGTTTTGTTTTTTGATTCAAAGTCCTGAGTAGCCCAGTCATCAAACTTGCTATGCCAAGGATGGTTTTGAGCTCCTAATCCTTCTGCCTTCTACTTCCTGGGTTCTGGGATTACAAGATTACAAGCAAGCACCATGATACCCAGTTTATGCTATGTTGGGTAGTAAATTCAGTGTTTCCTGCTGGTCAGACAAGCCCTGTACACATCTCCAGCATCAGTGAATTTAACTTTTGTCTATTATAATTTTTGGAACTTGAATCCTTAGTTCAGGTGATAGATATTGATTGTTCTTTTCTTTTCTTTTCTTTTCTTTTCTTTTCTTTTCTTTTCTTTTCTTTTCTTTTCTCTTCTCTTCTCTTCTCTTCTCTTCTCTTCTCTTCTTTTCTTTTCTTTTCTTTTCTTTTCTTTTTCCTTTCTTTTTTGGCCTTTTTGAGACAAGGTCTCCCTGCAGCCCCAGCTGTCCTGGAATTCTCTATGTAGACCAGGATGGCTTTGAACTCACAGAGATCTTCCTGCCTCTGCCTCCCAAGGGTTGGGGTTAAAGGCATATTCCACCACACAGCCTGATTGGTATTTTCAAAGCAATTAAAACTAAAGTAGCTAAGCAAACAAAATAGTGTGAACAAAAGAAGCGGCTGAAAGGGAGAAAAAGCAGCCTGGGGAGAGGCTGCCCCAGCTTGGGCGTGGCCAACCTGGGGAGAGGCTGCCCCAGCCTGGGCGTGGCCAACCTGGGGAGAGGCTGCCCCAGCCTGGGCGTGGCCAACCTGGGGAGAGGCTGCCCCAGCCTGGGTGTGGCCAACTTCTTCTGGACAAACTATCAATCAATGTGGGACATGCTGCACCAGGAGACACAGATGTGGACAGCAGACCTGTGGGGGAACTGTGGTACAATAGGGAGATTGTTGCAAATTTTCAGCAAGGGAATGAATGCCGAGGATCTAGAGTCTTTCATGGCCAAGAAGAGAAGGGGTTTTACTGGCTGAGAAGGCAGGTGCCTAGGTATTTTTGAGAAGGAAGGCTAAATGCCAATTCATTCATTCTTTCATTGTATCTATCTATGTATTATCTCTCTATCTATCTCTCTATCTATCTACCTATCTATCTACCTATCTATCATCTATCATCTATCTATCTACCATTGGAATTGGATCAGTAGTAGTCCAGACTGGCTTGAAACTCTCTATATAGCTTAGGCTAGCCTCAAACTCAAAATCTTGCTTCTCTCTCTCTCTCTCTTTCTTTTCTTTTCTTTCTTTCTTTCTTCCTTTTTTTTTTTTTCTTTTTTTTTTTTTTTTTTTTTTTTTGGTCTTTTTGAGATGGGTCTCCCACTACAGCCCCAGCTGAGCTGGAACTCATCTGTAAATCAAGGCTGCGTTGAACTCATTAGATCCACCTGCCTATGCCCTCCTGAGGCTGGGATTAAAGGACATCACCCACCACGCTCCTGCTTAAGGATTGGTTCTTAGTCACCAGTGTGGGTGACTGGAGATTCCAACCTGGGTCCTCTGCAAAAGCAGTCGGTGCTCTTAATTGCTGGGCCATCTCTCCAGCCCCTCTTTTTCATATGTTTGAGATGGAATCTCCCTTTGGCCCCAGCTGGCCTGGAACCTCATATGGAGATCTGCCATGGCCTTACCTCCCGAATGCCGAATGCCCAGGAGTTAAGAGCACTGGCTGCACTGCAGAGGACGACAGTTGGATTCCCCACACCCAACTGGCAGTACAACCGACTGTAACTCCAGCTAGTGAATCCACCATTCTCTTTGGCGTCTCTTCGGGCATTGCACAATATGTGTGAAACTTACGTACAGCAGGCAAAACACCATTGAACGAAAATAATAAATAATAATAAACAAAATAAAATCAATAAAATACTGTGTGATGATCTTTAGTAATATCAGCTTTTATTGAGGCACTGAAGACGAGAGTTGGATCTCTATGAGTTAAAGGCCCAGCTCTGGTCCCAATTGTGAAACCCCTGCTCGAGGAAGGACGGAAAGGAAGGACAGGAAAGGAAGGCAGGGAGTGGGGAGGGAGGGAGGGAGGAGAGGGAGGGAGGGAGGGAAGGGAAAGAGGAAGCGAAGGGAGAGAAGGGGAGGTATGGGGGGAAGAGAAAAAATGAGTCCAGTAGAGATGTCTCAGAGGTCAGGGTATAATCTTCTGCGCAGGACTAGGGCACTCAGGTTTCGTCCTGAGACCCCCCAATGGAATGGAGATCGACCTGACTCCCTCGGGTTTACTCCTCTAACACTCTACATGCGAGCACTTCACACAGAATAAATAACTAAATGTAACTTTAAAATTAAACAGCAGGGCGCTGGAGAGATGGTCTCTAGCAGTTAAGAGTACAGACTGCTCTTGTAGAGGACCCAGGTCCAAACCCCTAGAACCCACATGGCAGTGAGACCATCCTTTAACTCCCATTCCAGGGGAATCCGGCACCTCTTCTGACCTCACGGCACCCTTGCATGACCACGACCGGTGTACAAACCTACATGCAGCACAGTACATTCCTACACAGACAAAAATAATAAAATTAGCGCCACGCATGGGGTTGCACACCTTTAATCCTAGCACTTGGAGGCAGAGGCAGGTGAATCTTGTGAGTTCAAGGCCAGCCTCGGTCTACAGGAATTGAGTTCTAGCCATAGCGGGCGGCTACAGGAGTCCCGTTCTCGAAAATGACCAAAAAAAAAAAAAAAAAAAAAAAAAAAAAGAAAATTAAAAAAAATTTTTTTAAAAGAATGAAACCTTAAAAAAAATTAAACAGCAACAGAGGTGTGAGAAAATAACTAAACAACAAATAGCTACTGGTGGTGCCTCACACCTATATTCCCAGTGCTTGGAAAAGAGAGGCAGGAAAATAATCAAGAGTTCAATGTCATCCTCAAATTCCAGGCCACCTTGGGATACATGAGACCCTGGCTTAGGAAAACAAAACAAAACAAACAAACAAACAATCAGAAACATATAAGTCAATTGGTGATGAACAGTGGCTCTAAGTATTTCTAACCAGGGGCTGGAAGGACCATCTTTGGTTTCTGCAGAAGGCCCACTGCCTCTTACTGGGGACCCATCAGCCCTCTCTAAAGTCCTTCTTTTTTTTTTTGGTCTTTTTGAGACAGGGTCTCCCTTTTGTCCCAGCTGGCCTGGAGCTCACTATGTACACCAGGCAGGCCTTGAACTCACAAAGATCTGCCTGCCTCTGCCTCCCAAGTGCTAGGATTAAAGGTGTGCGCCACCACGCCCCGGTTTCTCTAAAGTCCTTCTTTATACCTTCTTGGGGCCTTGTGTCATATCTCATAGGGACATCCAAGAGCAAGGGAGAGAGATGAGAGAGAGAAAAAAAGAGAGAGCCACAGACAGAATAAAATAGTCCCTCCACACATTCTAAAGGACGAGTTGATGGTGAGCACAATTACCTAGGGAGCCTGCTCTGCCCTGGGTCTGGTATTTCTGTCTGGTCTCATGCTCCCCACACCCTGTGCAGCTGCCGTCTGCCCGGTCTGTGCAGCTAGTGTGCTGTGCCTGGCACAGGGCCTGAACCTGACCTGCGTTTTTTACTTCTGTCCTTTGTTCTGATCCAAGCTTTTATACTTCTTGGAAATCAAATGTGCCCCTTGGGATTAGGTTTTCAAAAGTGAGTCCATTTCTAGGATTATGAAAATATCTATAATTGTTCCAGTACTTTTTAATGCACTTACATTTATTAATTTTCTTTTTTTTTTTTTTTTTTTTTTTTTTGGTCTTTTCGACACAGGATCTCCCTGTAGCCCCAGCTGTCCTGAAACTCACTCTGTAGATCAGGCTGGCCTTGAACTCAGAAAGATCCGCCTGCCTCTGCCTCCCAAGTGCTAGGATTAAAGGCGTGTGCCACCATGCCCGGCTATTTATTTATTTTTTACGTGTATGAGTGTATTGTCTGCATGTAGGTTGGTGCATCTGTGTCATGCAATGTGTGGAGATCAGAAGAGAAGAAGACTCCACAGTTATCCTCTGACTTCCACATGTGTACTGTGCATGTAAGCCTACACACATACTTAGATGCACATAATAATAATGAACGAAATGAAACTATAACAACAAAACCCACAAAACCCCATTCTATATTCTAACTGGTTCTTGCTGGACCAGTTATTGCTGGATCACCACTAGTTATTTCTGGACCATAACAACTTAGGAGAAGGCTTTTTTTGTTCTGTCTTTTGAAGACGGTGTCTCCCTGTAGACCCAGCTGTCCTGGAACTCTCTCTGTAGACCAGGCTGCCCTTGATCTCACCGCCTACCTCTGTCTCCTGAGTGCTAGGATTAAAGGCGTGCACTACCACGCTCGGCTTAAAGACGGTTCTTAGCCACCATTTGGGTGCTGAGAATCGAACCCAGGTCCTCTGCAAGAGCAGTTGGTGCTCTTAACCACTGAGCCATCTCTCCAGCCCAGGAGAAGGCTATTTTAGACTACTACTGTGTCTAGTCATATGTGATGGTACACAATTTTTTTGTGTTTTTGAGATAGGGTCTCCCAGGAGCCACACCTGGCCTAGAACTCGCTAGGCAGACCAGGCTGACCTTCATCTCCTAGAGATCCTCCTGCCTCTGCCTCCCTAGTGCTGGGATGAAAGGTGTTTACTACCACGACCAGGTCATGCACAGTTTTAATCCCAGGACTCAGGGGATCTGCAGACTTGATACTATGTATTGAGATACTCTCTAAAAAAACAAAAAACAAAAACAAAACTGGAGACGGGAACATGACTCAGCAGCAGAATGCTTGCTGTCTGTGCCTAGCTCATGCAACGCCCTGCATTCAATACTCAGCTACACATTTATCACTCAGCTACGCATTCTCCACAGACCACCATGGAATGTGGCTCCACTGAAATCTTAGCATTCCTAATGGTTCCTCTTTCTTACTTTGTTTCTTGCGCCAGTGTGGTGGGGCTGCTGGCATCACCCAAGCCTTTCTCATTCTGCCCCTTGCTGTCTTCCTTCTCCCATGGACAGCTTGGAGAGGGGCAGGAGGGGTTCTTTCTGGCCACCATTTCTTTGCTGAACCTCAGAATAAAAACAAAACAGAAAACTCAGAAGTTTTCCCCATCAGCTCTGGTTTTTCTACTGAATGAAACTCTACAGGAAGGGCTTGGCCTTGAACTCTTGGCAATCACCCTGCCGCCTCCACTCCCCTAGTGCAGGGATTACAGGCATGTCGCCACTATGCCTGGTTTTATTCAGTGCTGGAGACACAAACCAGGACTTCATGAATGCTAGGCAAGAATGCTACCAGCCGAACTACACCCCAGCCTGGCTTGCTCGGATTCTACGCTTATTGCAGAGTTTCTGTGCCATGCACCTGCCACGGCCCTTCTAAGCACTGGGAATAGCAAAGACCCAGACAAACAAGGGCTGAGTTTACCTGGGTTTAATTTCAAAAGGAGAAGTAGACAAAAAACAAGCTGACCACTGCAGTGAACAAACTCCCTGGTGGTGACAGCACTGGTGGATAGGGATGGCAATTTTTAGACAGGCTTGTTACAAAGGTTTTTCTTCTTTCCTTTTCAGTGATAAATACTGAAACTAGGGATTTTTTTTTTTTATGTGTATGAGTGTACTGTCTGCATGTAGGTTGGTGCACCTGTGTCGTGCAATGCCGTGGGGTCAGAAGAGGGTGTAGGATTCCCCTGGAACGGTAGTTAAAGACAGTTCCCAGCCTCCATGTGGGTACTGGGAATCGAACCCAGGTCCTCTGCAAGAGCAGTCGGAGCTCTTAACCACTGAGCCATCTCTCCAGCCCCAGGATTCTTGTGGGCTAAACGTGTGCCCACACCACACTACATCCCCCTGTCCATCCCTTGGTCCTGAGAAAGTGGCATTTGTTCTGAGCCTTGAAGAGAAGTGTATACATAGGTAAAGATCAGGCAGAGGCAACCGCAAGGGCAGAGATTCAGAAGTGAGTCGGAGAAGGGGCAGGGATCCCCGTGTCAGGGGCGGGATGTCCACCCCTCTCCCAAGCCCCACAGCTGCTCTGTGTCAGTGGTGCTCAGTCCACACTGGTGGTGCAGATGGGGGATTAAATAGGTACCAGTGCCTGTTAAGAGACTCAACCTCCCTCAGTTTCCAAGTCCTTCTGCCAGAGCTAGGTGGCATCTCATTCTAAAGGGAGCAGGTTCCCCTTGGCCACATGGTGGGTCCCACATCTGCATGCTTAGTGATAACCCTGGAATCTTCCAGATGTACAAAGCAGCTTCTGATTCCCTTTCCTCTTATACCACTTTCATCCCTTTCTTGTTCCTGCTGCTTCTTGCAGATCATGTCTGTCTCTCCTTTCAGCTCTGTCCTGTCCCCCCATATTAAGTTACGCATTGAAGGGCAATCCTATGCTTGATGATATGCTCTTACTGTTGAGATTCGCTTTTTCCAAGCCTATTTATCCTGGAGCCCCCAGGCCTCCTTCCATTCCCGAGGATAATTAACAGGGCTTTTAGAAAATGTCAAAATGTCTCTCTCAGGGCTGGAGAGATAGCTCAGTGGCTAAGAGCACGACTGCTCTTGTAGAGGACCCGGGTTTGATTCCCAGTATCCACATGGTGGCTAAGAACCGTTTTTAAGCCGGGCGTGGTGGCACATGCCTTTAATCCTAGCACTCAGGAGGCAGAGGCAGGCAGATCTTTGTGAGTTCAAGGCCAGCCTGGTCTACAGAGTGAGATCCAGGCCAACTGGGGCTATAGGAAGAACCTGTCTCAAAAAGTAAAAAAGACAATAAATAAATAAATAAATAAATAAATAAATAATTTCTCAACCTATTGTGGTAGCACACCATCCAGGAGGCTGAGCCAGGAATATCTTGAGTTTGAGGTCAATCTGTGTAGGAAGCCTTTTTTTATGCCGAACAGGGACCACTCGGCCCTGTTAAGGGGGATGGGGACGCAGTGCCTGCTTTTCGGACACTGTGGGGAGCTGGCCTCTTGGCGCAGAGAGCAGCCGGCTACTTCGCATAGCCCAGCCTAAGTGGTAATTCCAATTTAGGCTCTTAGCCTGGACCCACGAGACACGTGCTCCACTCTTGGCCATGACTTCTCACCTGCCGGGAGCCTGGACAGGAATTTCAGGCTGATGGCTGATCGCCTCCCTTCAGCCGATAGCCATTCACAACACCAGCTACCCAGATTGGTGATCCGCAAAGGAATCTCTTTCCAACCCGCTGGCCACCCGAATGAAATGCAGGCCTACCTTAGCCTGTATGCGCGAAATAATTAATAAAAATAATGGCCGGGAATTCCATGATTATGTTACTATGAAATTCAAATTCACTCCTTGGTACAGCCTGCTTTTATAAAATAAGTGACCTCGGTTCCCAGAGCCAATCACAGGCCCCCAAATTCCGTGCCACTGCACACCTTGCCCCACCCTGCATCACGCACCTAGGCCATGCTGCTCGCTCCTCCCTGGGGCGGTGCTAGTTGGAAAGCCAGCCCACAATTCAAGCTGGATTTCCTACAAATCTGGGCTGCATAGAGAAACTATATCTTGGGGCTTGAGAGATGGCCTAGCGGTTAAGAGCACCGACTGCTCTTGCAGAGGACCCAGGTTCAATCCCCAGCACCCACATGGCGGCTAAGAACCGTCTGTAACTCCAATTCCAGGAGAACTCCAGTTCCAGGGGAATCCTTCTGACCTCCGCGGCATTGCACGACACGGTTGCACAAACCTACATGCAGACAGTAAGTAAAATGCCCCCACTCAACACGGTTTGCTTGAGAATAGAATACATTCTAACTTCTATGAAGACAGTGTTTGCATACCTCATGAGATCAGAGGTGAAGTTGTCTAGACCAGGGAATTCTAAAAGCAATGAGACCTGGAACTAATAGAGTCACAGTGATGACCCCAGGGCACAGACACTACAGCTGGCCTTAAGCTGTGCAAGAAAATGATCGCTGTAAATTTCATGAACATCCTTTGAAGGAATTTAGTGCCACATGAATCTGCAGTGTGCTGTGTGCCTGGCATTCCAATCCTCACACTGAGAATCCCGACTCTGAGAATGTCTCATTGCAACACCAACAGCAGTTCATATGACCCAGAAGCCTGACCATTCCATGAAAATCCTGCTATGTTGCCTGCAACTATTCTAAGTAAGAGACTCTTTTCTTTTTTTTTCCTTCTTTTTGGTCTTTTCGAGACAGGGTCTCCCTGTAGCCCCAGCTGTCCTGGAACTCACTGTGCAGACCAGGTTGGCCTTGAACTCACAGAGATCCTGCCTGCCTCTGCCTCCCAAGTGCTAGGATTAAAGGCGTGTGCCACCATGCCCAGCGTAAGAGACTCTTTTCAAAAGGAGAAAAGAATAAAGGAAAAAGACTACATAGTCAATTTTTAACTTTTATTTTTATTTCTTTTTCAATTTTAATGAGTGTATTATTGATTTTAAAATAATGCATACATACAAATTCCATTTAATACCACACCTTACAGAGCATATTAATTTTAAAACTAAAAAAATAAATAAGTAAATGCCTCTTACATAGATTATTATATTTATTAAGCATAATATTCAATCAATAAGATACATAAAACATAAATGTGCACATTACTAAGTTTTTTATTGTTGTTTCTTTTAAATATTGTTTTGAGACAGGATTCAATATGTAGCTTTGGCTTACCTGGAACTTGCTTTGTAGGTCTCAAATTTGAGACAGGGTCTCCCTGCAGCCCCAGCTGTCCTGGAACTCACTGTGTGGATCAGGCTGGCCTTGAACTCACAGAGATCCTGCCTCTCTGCCCACCGTGTCTAGCTCGTAGTGCATACCTTTAATGCTAGCACTTGGGTCTACATAGTGAGTCCCAGGCCAGCTAGTGATATACAGTAAGACTCTGTCTCAACAACAACAAGAAGATGGAGAGATAGCTCAGTGGTTAAGAGCAGTTGCTGCTCTTGCAGAGGACTCTGGTTGAGGTCCCAGTACCGACACTGGGTAGCTTACAAGTGCCTTGTCATGCTAGCTCCAGGGGATCCAAGACCTCTGGCCTCTGAGGGTATCTACATGCACATAATTAAAATAAATCTGAAAAAAAGAAAGAAAGAAAGAAAGAAAGAAAGAAAGAGAATCTCAGTTACTCAAGAAGGTCAGAGAGGTAGATTGTAAGTTAAAGCCCTTCCAGTGCTACAAAGTAAGTTAAAGGCCAACTTGGACAACTTAATGAGACCCTGTCTCAACATAAAAAATACAAAAAGGTTTATAAATATATTTCAGTGGGCCCTGCCTAGGTCAATCCCCAATACTGCATGAGAAAGTGGAACTGGGGGGTTGAGGGGAGGGATAGAAATTGTTTATTTTGTAATTTTTTTTGTTTGTTTGTTTTTTTGAGACAGGGTCTCCCTGTAGCCCCAGCTGTCCTGGAACTCACTCTGTAAACCAGGCTGGCCTTGAACTCACATGAATTTTAATTATTTTGTAAAATTTTTCCATGTATACATAATTTCTACATTATCCATATTCTATTATTTACTACTAAATCAGAAGCACCTTTTAAATCTCCCAAGTACTGGGATTAAAGGTGTGCATTGCTGCACCAGGGCCCCCCCCTTTTTTTTGAGTCAGGGTCTTATGAGGTAGTACTAGCTGGCCTCAAACTCCTGGCAGTCCTCCTGCCTCAGTCCCATGAGTGCTAGGATACAGGTGCCTGTCACTCCACAGTTTCATATGCACTCTAAGTAGACTGGAAGTCACCTGCAGCCTGAATTACATCCTTTCTCTTCACATTGATGTAACTGGGGAAGTTCGTAGTTTTAGTCTAAGCTCAGGTTTGCTTTTCACATGTGCTCATCAGTTAATTTTGTGGTTTTACACAGACTACATTGGGATAATCACTTTTCTGTTCTCTCATGAGAATAGATTGCATAACTAGTAGCAACTCAATAACTGTGCAAACATCATTTTATTACCTACCATTCAGTGTTCTGATAAACACTGTTGACTGATAGTTTTCCCAGTGAAGTCCTCTTAATTAATTGGACTTGTCGAAAATCAATAATTATGCTAACTTAAACATTCAAGCCATCCTGACCTCTGCCCTGTATTCTACTGGCAGGTTTTTGTGCTTTGTAGTGCTGAGGATGAGTCAGAGCTTCTAGTTGTTAGGCAAATGTTCTATCAATAAGCTGCACCTCTACCTACTCATTGGCAGCCTTTAAATATACCACTGTCTGAGGCTGGAGAGATGTCCTAGTGGTTAAGAGCACTGGCTGCTCTTGCAGAGGACCCGGGTTCGATCCCCAGCACCCACATGGTGGCTGAGAACCATCTTTAACTCCAGTTCCAGGGGAATCCAACACCCTCTCTGACCTCCACGGCATTGTATGACACGGATGCACAGACCTGCATGCAGACAGTACATTCATACACATAAAGAATAAAAATTTTTTTAAAGAATAGACCTATTGACCAGCAATTCATTTAAAAAAAATAATCGTACCACTGTCTATTTCTTTTCTGGATTCTTTGTAGGGAAAAAAATACATACATACATACATACATACATACATAGCACAAACATGCAGCCGGGTGTGGTGGCGCACACCTTTAATCCTAGTACTTGGGAGGCAGAGGCAGGCGGATCTTTGTGAGTTCAAAGCCAGCCTGGTTTACAGAGTGAGTTCCAGGACAGCTGGGGCTACAGGGAGACCCTGTCTCAAAAAGACCAAAAAAAAGATGATCATGAGCTTGTTATCTAGAATGAAACTTTCCTCTTTCAGTTGTTTACGATAGCTTTTTTTTTTCTTTATTTTGTCACAGTGAGGAAACCCTAATATAGATATATAAGAAACTGGTAACAATTTTTGCCTCCAGGGGGAACTGCATTCTTATTTTTTTTTTGAGACAGGGTTTCTCTGTAG
The DNA here is from genome assembly GCA_009823505.1 of Rhizomys pruinosus. Classification (NCBI taxonomy): domain Eukaryota; kingdom Metazoa; phylum Chordata; class Mammalia; order Rodentia; family Spalacidae; genus Rhizomys; species Rhizomys pruinosus. The sequence goes on along the minus strand of VZQC01007422.1, from coordinate 151,917 downwards.
CCCCAGCTGGCCCGGAACTCACTCTGTAGACCAGGCTGGCCTTGAACTCACAAAGATCCACCTGCCTCTGCCTCTCAAGTGTTAGGACTAAAGGTGTTTGCCACCACTCCAGGCTCTTTCACATTCTTTACTTGTGCATGTATTAGCAATTTAAGCAAGATGATTTTTGAAAATCATTGCAGTATAAGCAATCTCCATAGAACTTTCTGAGTTTGTTTTGTGTGCATTTATACCTCACAGTTCTATCTTGAATGAATTTTATTTTTTATTTATTATTTTTTTATGTGTATGAATGTACTGTCTGCATGTAGGTTTGTGCACCCGTGTCATGCAATGCTGCGGAGGTCAGAAGAGGGTGTCGGATTCCCCTGGAACTGGAGTTAAAGATGGCTCTTAGCTGCCATGTGGGTGCTGGGAATCGAACCCGGGTCCTCTGCAAGAGCAGTCAGCACTCTTAACAGCTGAGCCATCTCTCCAGCCCCATTGAATGAATATTAAATGTTAAAAGTAGGCAAACACATCAGTTGTGTAGTCACCTCTGGTACTGACCTAGTATATGAAAAATTCTTGGCCACGGTTGAGTATGGTCTCTGGAAGATCCAATTAGGAAAGGTTTCAAGAAGAATGCTTTCTCTTACTGTCTTTGAAAGGCAGTGCACTTGTCTCCAATTCATTCAAATATTTAANATCTTAATTATTTTGTAAAATTTTTCCATGTATACATAATTTCTACATTATCCATATTCTATTATTTACTACTAAATCAGAAGCACCTTTTAAATCGTCCCAAGTACTGGGATAAAGGTGTGCATTGCTGCACCAGGCCCCCCTTTTTTTTGAGTCAGGGTCTTATGAGGTAGTACTAGCTGGCCTCAAACTCCTGGCAGTCCTCCTGCCTCGAGTCCCATGAGTGCTAGGATACAGGTGCCTGTCACTCCACAGTTTCATATGCACTCTAAGTAGACTGGAAGTCACCTGCAGCCTGAATTACATCCTTTCTCTTCACATTGATGTAACTGGGGAAGTTCGTAGTTTTAGTCTAAGCTCAGGTTTGCTTTTCACATGTGCTCATCAGTTAATTTTGTGGTTTTACACAGACTACATTGGGATAATCACTTTTCTGTTTTCTCATGAGAATGGATTGCATAACTAGTAGCAACTCAATAACTGTGCAAACATCATTTTATTACCTACCATTCAGTGTTCTGATAAACACTGTTGACTGATAGTTTTCCCAGTGAAGTCCTCTTAATTAATTGGACTTGTCGAAAATCAATAATTATGCTAACTTAAACATTCAAGCCATCCTGACCTCTGCCCTGTATTCTACTGGCAGGTTTTTGTGCTTTGTAGTGCTGAGGATGAGTCAGAGCTTCTAGTTGTTAGGCAAATGTTCTATCAATAAGCTGCACCTCTACCTACTCATTGGCAGCCTTTAAATATACCACTGTCTGAGGCTGGAGAGATGCTCCCTAGTGGTTAGCAGCACCGACTGCTCTTAGCGACCCGGGTTCGATCCCAGCACCCACATGGTGGCTGAGAACCATCTTTAATCCCAGTTCCAGGGGAATCCAACACCCTCTTCTGACCTCCACGGCATTTGTATGACACGGATGCACAGACCTTATGCAGACAGTACATTCTACACATAAAGAATAAAAATTTTTTTAAAGAAAAAAAAAAAAAACAATTCATTTAAAAAAAATAATCGTACCACTGTCTATTCTTTTCTGGATTCTTTGTAGGGAAAAAATAATACATACATACATACATACATACATACAAAATACAAAATTAGCCGGTGTGGTGGCACCTTTAATCCTAGTACTTGGGAGGCAGAGGCAGGCGGATCTTGTGGAGTCAACAGCCAGCCTGGTTTACAGAGTGAGTCCAGGACAGCTGGGGCTACAGGAGACCCGTCTCAAAAGACCAAAAAAAAAAAAAAAAAAAAAAACCCATAGCACAAACATGCTTTGATAGTCATCATTTGTGGTACTCTGGAAAAACTAAGATCATACTCAGGGACTGAAGAAATGGCTCAGTGGTTAAAAGCACTGTCTGCTATTGCAGAAGACCCTAGTTTGGTTCCTAGCACCCACCGTGATGCTAACAGCTGTCTGTAATTCCAGTTCCAGGTGATCTGATGCTCTCTTTTGGCCTCCACAAGCATTGCGTGCACAGGTGCATTAATATACATACAGACAAAATTCTCATACGCATAAAATAAATATAAATAAAATTATAAAATAAGATCAAAGGAAAACTAAATGAAAAATACAGACTCTGGGTGTCGAAGAACAGAAATGTCCCACAGGAAAAGCAGGAGCAGCAATGAAAGGCAAGATGTGTTCACACCAGGGTGCCAGGCCTTTTGCCTTCTAGGGCTTCTCTTCTCCCTCATGCTAGGAGTAGGAACATAGTTATGCTATATCTGGACTTCAAAGGCAGTTATCTGAAGTTAATCTTTCTTTTCTTTCTTCTTTCTTTCTTTTCTTTCTTTCTTTCTTTCTTTCTTTCTTTCTTTCTTTCTCTTTCTTTTCTTTTTTTCTTTCTTTCTTTGCCTTCTTCTTCTTTTTTTTCCTTCTCTTTCTTTCTTTCTTTCTTTCTTTCTTTCTTTCTTCTCTTTTTCTTTCTTTCTTCTTTCTTTCTCTCTCTCTCTCTTTCTTTCTCTTCTTCCTTCCTTCCTTCCTCCTCCCTCCCTCCCTCCCTCCCTCCTCTCCTCTTCTTCCTCCCTCCCTTCCTTCCTTCCTTCCTTCCTTCCTTCCTTCCTTCCTTCCATTTCTTTTTTGACAGGGTCTCCCTGTATCCCCAGCTGGCCTGGAACTCACTCGGTAGACCAGGCTGGCCTTGAACTCACAGAGATCCACCTGCCTCTGCCTCCTGAGTGCTAGGATTAAAGATCATATGCCACCACGCCTGGCTTAAAGATGGTTCTTAGCTGCCATGTGCGTGCTGGGAATTGAACCTGGGTCCTCTGGAAGAGCATTCAAGGGCTCTTAACTGCTGAGCCATCTCTCCAGCCCCAAAGTTAATTTTCAAGTAACAAAGAGAAAGGAGGTAAACAGGACTGATGGGAGGTAAACTTGCAGAGGGGAGGGGAAAAAAAGAGAAAAGAGACAAATGCTAAGATTTTACCAAGTGAGTGGCCAAGGAAGGTAAGATCTCCATTTGATCGCACTGTTATGAAGCAAGAAAAATCATTGACAAAGATAGGCAAATTTCATGCTTGTACTGATTTGTTATCTATGTTCACAGTACTGCATATTAAGCCAAGGGTCTCACATGTGCTCTGCCACTAAGTCAGATCCCCAGCCCTCTTCTTTACATTTTCCATTTTGAGACAGGATCTTACTAAATTGCTCAGGCTTGTCTTGAACTCACTGTGTGGCCCAGGTAGGATTTGAACTTACGACTCCTGCAGCCTCAGCTTCCCAAACATCTGAGAACACAGGTCTAGGCTACACCCATCTCAAATTTCTTTTGATAGACTGTTAATGAGAAAGAGTATGCAGAATTTTATTTGCACTGCTTGGGTGCATGCAATTATGAGTTTTAGAAACACAGAAGACAGTAAAGTAAGGCTTGAAGATTCTATACCCAAATTCTGATAAGGATTAAACAGAGATTAAAGGAAGTTAAATTTTGTCTCCATTTTCTACAGTTTATGTGTTTACATACTGTGTTAATAGAAATAAAATTGATTTTCAAGTTCCTTCAATATAGCTATTGAAAATTTGCTTAACCTTGCAATTGGGTAATCTTGTTGCTGTGGAGGGCAGGTTCACCTCACAGCCTCCAGCTCAGAACATATAGGGTGCAAAAGATTTGCTGGATGGCAGATGCTCTAAATCTGGTCCTTTGAAGTCATCTACCTTCTTATCTTTTATATATTGCTCTTGGGCTTCATCTCAGATTTCTTTAAGACCACTCTCAGGTTTATGGAAAGACTTTGTTTTACAAAATGGGTGTGGTGGCACAAGCCTTTAATCGTAGCACTCAGGAGACAGAGTCAGGCTGATCTCTATGAGTTCAAGGCCAGCCTGATCTACATAGTGAATTCCAAGACAGCTGGGACTACAGAGAGAGACCCTGTCTCAAAACAAAACAAAACAACCCACAAAATGTATAAATTGAAAATAGGATAAAAAATATATAGAACACTTACAATTGATTGATTACTTATCTAATTTCATTTAGTTTTCTTTTTTGTTTTGTTTTGTTTTGTTTTGTTTTTTTGAGATAGGATCTTGTATAGCCCAGTTATGGCCTTGAAGATCCTTCTACCTCTACCTCCTGAGACCTGGGATTATAGATGTATGCCATCATGCCCAGCTTTTTAAAAATTTTTTTAATTTTAATTTTAATTTTTTTTAGTTTTATTATTTTTTTATGTGTATGAATGTACTGTCTGCATGTAGGTCTATGCACCTGTGTCTGCAATACCACGGAGGTCAGAAAAGGGTGTGTGATTCCCCTGGAACTGGAGTTAAAGACGGCTCTCAGCCACCATGTGGGTGCTGGGGATCGAACCCGGGTCCTCTGCAAGAGCAGTCGTTGCTGCTAACTGCTAGACCATCTCTCCAGCCCTGGTTCTGTGTTTTTAATGAATTAAAGTATTTACTATTAGCTGGGCGTGGTGGCACACACATTTAATCCCAGCACGCAGGAGGATCTCTGTGAATTCAAGGCTAGTCTGGTCTACATAGTGAGTTCCAGGACAGCTGGGACTACAAGGAGACCCTGTCTTAAAAAGACCAAAAATGAAACCAAACAAACAAGCAAACAAGCAAAACAAAACCAACAAAACAAAACTAAAATCTTTCAGGCCCAGGGTGTGGTGGCACATGCCTTTAATCCCAGCACTCAGGAGGCAGAGGCAGGAGGATCTCTGTGAGTTCAAGGCCAGTCTGGTCTACATAGTGAGTTCTAGGTCAGCTGGGGCTATAGAGAGAGACCTTATCTTAACAAACAAACAAATGAAATCACTAAAAAATTTGTTCATAGTTACCCCAACATCTCCCAGATCCACCCCCACTTCCTTACCCGCCAAACTTCATGTCCTCTTTTTGTATTTTATTTTTATGTGTATGTGCCTGCCATGTGGGTGCTTGGGATCAGACTCAGTTCCCTTGCAAGAGCAATATGAACTCTTGACCACAGATCCCTCTCTCCAGCCCTCACTGTGGGAATTTTAATCCAAGTTGAAGCTGTAATTGTCCTTGGGGGAGAACTGCTGTACGTTTTCACAAATCTTGCTGTCGTGGGGCTTACTTAGTGCAGCTGATCTTCCACCCCACAGAATTCTGGAGTCTGATCATGTCACCCACCTGCATGATGCCCTCAGTAGTTCCCTACTGCCCTCACAGTACTGTCTGAGTTCTTCTCCTCACACTCACCTCTCACCACTCCTCATCTCCTGCATTCCTGCCTGAGTCCTGTTGTTTTCTTTGGTCTCACTGCCTGGCTGACACCTACGCCAACATCAGGTCTTGATGTAGCCCCCCTTCCAGAAGGTGCCACAATTTCCCTGGCATAGCACTGAAGCACAAGCTTATTGCACCTGCCAATTTCCTATCCATGGCCACCTGTAGCTTTGCTACTTCAGATGCCCACAGACCAAAAGACCAGAGATTGTTAAAGGTGCAGAATCTCAGATCTAACCAGAGCTCTGGGATCAGCTGGCATCAGCTCTGTGTGTGTGTGCGCGCGCGCGCGCGCGCGCGCGCGCGTGTGTGTGTGTGTGTGTGTGTGTGTGTGTGTGTGTGTGTGTGAGAGAGAGAGAGAGAGAGAGAGAGAGAGAGGGAGTACTGGGATTAAAGGCGTGCGCTGCCACGCCTGGCTTTAGCTGTGCATTTTTTTTTTTTTTTGGTCTTTTTGAGACAGGGTCTCCATGTAGTCCCAGCTGTCCTGCCACTCACTCTGTAGACCAGGCTGGCCTTGAACTCACAAAGATCCACCTGCCTCTGCCTCTCGAGTGCTAGGATTAAAGGTGTGCGCCACCACGCCTGGCTTTAGCTGTGCATTTTTAAGAAGGTGCTCAAGCAATTGTTTCCCAGGCTGACCTGGAGCTCACCCTGTACCCCAGCCAGTTTCAAATTCATTCAAGGTGGACATCCAGCTTTAGGCTCTTGAGTGCTGTGATTATAGGCATAAACCATCATGCTTGGCTTTAAGCCTTTTTTTTTTTTTTCTGTCTTTTTGAGACAGGGTCTTTCCCTGTAGCCCCAGTTGGCCTAGAGTTCTTTATGTAGACCAGGCTGGCTTTGAACTCAGAGATTAAAGGTGTTCGCTATCACATCAGGAAAGCCATTCTTATGCACAGGAAATCAGAGTCACCACGGCAGACGGAAAGGTGGTGGGGTAGGAAATGTTTTCTAGATAGCTTATCACAAGGGAAAGACAAATTTCCTGTTAACAAAATGCTTTATGATAAAAATAAGTCCTTTTTATTGGAATAAACATACTATATATTTCATCAAATGCTTCTTTTAATGATTATTCAGTAGTAGCCATGTTTGTTATGGTGGGCTTTAAAAAAAAATCTCACACATAACTCTTTTTCTGAACAGGAACGGTAATTTTTTAGTAAAATTTGGTCTATTATTACACCAAATTTTTTTTTTTTTCAGCTGCCAAGTGTACTAGGTAAAGAGAAGTTTTAGTTATATAGGAATGTGCCTGGAAAATCAATTTTCTGAACTCCATGTTCACATCTCAGAACTGCTGGGTCCCAAGTTCATCTATGAACTCCAGGGATGGCAGCTCCCCGTGCAGCGTATTAGGCTGCCTGCTTAATTACATTGAAAGCAGGCAAAGCAAAGTGTCAGCTTGTAACTGACAGTGCATTTTAACTGAACATGGCAAAATGTTCACTTTTTTGAACTTTACATCATTTTTTATTACATATCTTTATATCCTTTTTAAAAAAACACTTTAACATTTGGGTGTGGTAATACATATGCTTTTTTTTTTTTTTTTGTTTTTTTCGAGACAGGGTCTCCCAGTAGCCCCAGCTGTCCTGGAACTCACTCTGTAGACCAGGATGGCCTTGAACGCACAAAGATCCGCCTGCCTCTGCCTCCCGAGTGCTAGGATTAAGGGCATGTGGCACCACACCTGGCTTGTTTTTTTTCTTTTTGGGACAGGGTCTTCCTGTACCCACAGCTGTCCTGGAGCTCACTCTGTACACCAGACTGGCCTCGAACTCAACAGAGATCTCCCTGCCTCTGCCTCCCAAGGTCTGGGATTAAAGGTGTGCACCACCATGCGGGGTGTACTTGTGCTTATCTTGGGAAGCAGAAGCAGAAGGATCAGGAATTCTTGCTTTTCTTTGGCCACATACATAGTAAATTGGAGGCCAGCCTGTGCTACAAGAGACCCTGTTATAGCCGTGTGTGGTGGCAAGGGAGACCCTGTCTTGAAAATACTCCCCCCCCTAAAAAAAAGAAAGACCCTGTTACAAACAAAAGCAAGACAAATGTTGGCAGCATAGAGGATGACTGTACTTTTTTTTGGTCTTTTGAGACTAGGTCTTTCTGTAGCCCCAGCTGACCTGGAACTCATTATGTAAACCTGGCTGCCTTGAACTCAGAGAGCTCTGCCTGCCTTTCAAGCTTTCGACTGCTGGGATTAAAGGCCTATGTCACCACACCCAGCTTGTAGGAATTTTTTTTTTTTGAAACAGGGTCTCCGGAAGGCCTGACTATATTCCAATTTACTATGTTGTTGAGGATGAACGTGAGCTTCTAATCCCCCTGCCTCTGTCTTCCAAAGGTGCCATCATCCAGCTTCCTTTAAATAACCCTTTTTGAACCAACATGCCTGATTTATGCTGTGCTGGAGATTAAAGCCAGGGTTTAGGCCAGGTATGGTGGTGCACACCTTTAATTCCAGCACTCGGGAGGCAGAGGCAGGCAGATCTCTGTGAGTTTGAGGCCAGCCCCAGGACACTATCTCAAAAAGACCAAAAAAAAAAGTTAAGCCTCAACCCACTGCTTTTGACTCTAGTCTGAAGCCTACTGGCCCATAACTTTTTCTTTCAGCAAGTTGAGTTTGTGATTTTGGCCAGGGCACAAATTTGCCCAAGATTTATATTCTTTACAGATCGACAGTCTTTTATAATTATAATGTTAGAAGCCAAGATTGACACAAGCAGGACTGGTAGGTAAACAATGTTATAATTTGCTTTTCTCACTGTATGAGTACTCATTACATTTCAGAGTGGCCATTTAAACAGAAGATTTACTAGTTGATGCAATCAAGAAATTATTCTTACAGTCTAAGGAAGTCAGAATCAACTTTGAGAGGGTCCCAATGGTTTTGCGTTGCAAGGTTTGAGGGAACAGAGGCTAGACACCGTTCTCTGCTTCTTAACCCACTCCACACTTTGCTTCTGGTCTCGTGGTAATAATTTGTTTCATTCTTGCCTATATGTATTTACTACACTCAAAAACACTCAACATTAGCTTTCAAACAAAGTTGCTAAACCCGAATAGTTTGTTCCATTCTTAAAGTTTCATCTATCTTTTCTAGAGCCAAACCATAAATAAATATTTGCTAGCTTCTGTTGATTGAGTGATTTAAGGTAAATAGGTAAGCCAGATAATGTAAAGAAGAAACACAGACATCAGGAAGGTTGGAAACCCCAAACACCAGCTCCCTTTAAAGGGAACAACTGACAAGGCAATCTACTTTGCACTTTGGGGAAATGGTTTTGGTATTGATTGATTGATTGATTGATTGATTGATACGGTCTTCCTGAAGCCCCAACTGTCTTGTAACTCCTATGTAGACCAGGCTGGCCTCCACCTCAGAGATCCTCCTGCTTCTGTCTCACAGTGCTGGTATTAAAGGTATGCTCCACCACATCCAGCTCAGTTTTGGAAAATATACTCTGAGTTCTTAGGGTTTATTTTCCAAAAGATGCCAGAAATTTGGGCTTTTATTTATTTTTTTTTATTTTTATTTTTATATCTTTTTGATGACGATGGGTCTCCCTGTAGCCCCAGCTGTCCTGGAACTCACTCTGTAGACCAGGCTGGCCTTGAACTCACAAAGATCCGCCTGCCTCTGCCTCCCGAGTGCACGATAAAGCGGCACCACCACACCCGGCTTTTTTTTTTTTTTTTTTTGTCTAATTTGGGCTTTTAATACAAAACGGAACACTTCCTGGAAGCCCATGCAGCTGCCTGCGTGGAACCGGGCAGCTCTGCATTAAATAATGTACGTTATGAAACACACCGCTTGCTCCTAGGGGCCTGCCTGGATTCAATATCAAGGAGACATTACTGTCCACCTAGGCGAACTTGGGCGATTTAAGCTCTAAGAAACTGTTTCTGCGTCTGAAAAGTGGCCACCCTTACTTGCCGGGGTTCTGTTGAGAACAGGCTGAGAAAATTTAAGCTACAAAAAGTCTTTAGCATTGAGTGGCCTTCAAGTCTGTTAACTATTCTGAATTACACAGTTCTAAATAACAGACTTATTCGAGCCAGCCAGTGAGCAAATACCTTCATGTTCTCGAGACCTGCTCTTCTTCCACAAAAGAGCTGAGCATTTCCTATATCATGGTGACCCCTTTTTCTTTGTGCAATATCCACAGCTCCAGAGGAAATGAAACTTGATTTTTAACTATCACAGTCGGCCTGGGAAAACGTGCTCGCAGCCTCCACTACAGGCGCACACGCGCCTTCCCATCGCAGACGCTACCGCCTTATCTTCCTCTAACAGTTTGCAGTAACTCCGCAGTTTTTCCAAAGTTTTATTTTATTCTCCACCTTGGGACTTGTCTAATGTGGTTTCTATGATCTCGTCTTCTCACTTCCCTGAAACTATCCACATTCGATTTCGAAAAGTTTTCATTTTCCCATTCTTTTCTGGGTTGTTTACATTGATTGGCCTCTACTTGTCGGTGTTTCACAGGGACTCAGCGCCTGGTGGCTCCCCGCCCTCAACCTGCCGCCCTGGGAAAGGTCTCTAGTCATTCCGGCCCGAGTCATAGTTAGGCAGCAGTAGACTGGACCTGAGATGTTTGCAAATTCCCAAAGCTGATCCTCTCTGTCCTTCCACCCCTGATTTTTAAGAATGCAATTTGGGGGTGCTCCCCCGCGGAGGCTCGGCGCCGAGCAAGTCCGCGGCACGTCCCAGCTGGTTGCCCCCGGGGGTGGGGGTGGGGTGGGGGCGTCTCTGGGATTGTCCGCCCCGGGAGCTACTTTTCAGTCTCCGCGCCAAATCAGCCCATGGGGCGGGCACAGGGGCGTGCCCGGCGTCGAGTTTCCTTACATCACCGGGGAAGTCCCCATAGTATCTGCAAGAGCGCTCTGGGCGCCGGACTGCAGAAGACCCCGCTGTACCGGGTGCAGCTTGGAGCTCTGCGCCTGGGGCGGCGAGACAGGCTGGTCCATCCCGCGCCGTCGGAGTCCTAGGAAAGCAGAGCGCTCGGCGTGGGGACCCGAGTCCCCGTGTGCAGCAGCGATCGCAGCCGCGCATTGGGAGATGCCCGGGAGCCAGGCGCGTCCGAGCGCGCCATTGAACTCTACGCTGACAGGTACCACCACCTGCGGCCCGGGGACACCCGGGGTAGATGGGGTCGGGGTCCGCGTCACGGTCACGGTCAGGGCGGTTTAGCCCTTCCAGGCTCGGGCCGAAATGCTCGCGTCCTCCGATTCGAGCCAGATCTCCCTGGCGCGTGCCTTGCAGACGCGTCTACAAAGTTCTTCGGGGGTTCTGCGAGGACTGCCTGCGGCCGGGGGAGGCCAGCCCAGCGAGCCATTGGGATGCAGGTGCATTTTAGGCCAGAAAGCTGCCTCCCTTGCCTCTCCACCCTCTGTCTTCTTGCTCTTTCTCCGGGCCACGAGGAGGAAATGTGCTAGTGTTGGCGGCGGTCCCCGAGGGTGTTCTGGACTCGTGGGAGTGGGGGAGGCCTCGGGAGGCTCCAGGCCTAGCGCTTCCCGGGACAGGCCCTCTTCCCCGGAGTCCGTCTTAGAGCTTTCCTTCATCTCCGTTTCCACTGTCCCAACTCCAACACTAAGGAGAGCAGTGGTCCAGCTTCAGACCGACTGTCTGACAGTTTCTGGAAGCCCGGCTGGGACTCTCGGTGGAAGAGCCCCGAGGCCTTCCTCCACACTTAGCATTTTTAACTGTAGAGGTCGGCCTTCCCCTCCCCCATTTAAGAATAAATCTTAATCAGAGGCGGCAGAGTTGCAAGGAGGGAGGGAGGCTGTGGCCGGAAGTACTCCATGGGGCACCGTGGTGTTACATCAGATAGTTGTGGCCCCCTTTCTCCTATCACTTTATGAAGCCCGTGGGCAAGGCAGAATTTGTGTATTGCAAGTGAGAATTCGCTGGCACCAGGCTGTGCCACCCCTGCCTTACGTACGTGGAGGAGCTTTCCCATCTACTGACCATGTTTCTGGAAGGCCCGATTTTGTGCATGGCACTGTCTGGACAGATTTAACCTAGTACCCAAGAAAAAGAAACACAGAAATTCTCTCAAGTTCAGTTACATAGCAATGCTTTTGTAAATGTGTGACTCAAATAAAATAAAGTGCCAGGTATGTTAGTGCAAGGCTCTGGAAGGTTCTGGCAGGAGAATCTGCCTGGGCTGCATAGTTCAAGGCAGACCTGGGTTAAATCTATTAAATCTATTATTTATTTATTTGTTTTTTTATTTTATTTATTTTATGTGTATGAATGTACTGTTTGCATGTAGGTTTGTGCACCCATGTCGTGCAATGCCGCGGAGGTCAGAAGAGGGTCTCAGATTCCCCTGGAACTGGAGTTCTCCTGGAATTGGAGATACAGATGGTTCTCAGCCGCCATGTGGGTGCTGGGGATAGAACCCGGGTCCTCTGCAAGAGCAGTCGACCCTCTTAACCGCTAGGCCATCTCTCCAGCCCCTTATTGGTGTTTTTGAGGCAGGGTCTCCCTGTAGCCGCAGCTGTCCTGGAACTCACTATGTAGACCACCCTGGCCCTGAACTCACAGAGTTAGGTTAGCCTCTGCCTTCCCAGTGCTGGGATTACAGGACTGCGCCACCACACCCAGCATAAATAATTTCTTAATGCGAAATTGGTCTAAATGTAGGTTTAAGAGCTCGCTTTACTAGGCATTTATAGCACTCATTTATTTTATGCCCAAGTATCGTCTTATCAAACAGGCCAGGTTTTGTTGTTGTTGTTGTTTTTGGTCTTTTCGAGACAGGGTCTCCCTGTAGCCTCAGCTGTCCTGGAACTCATTCTGTAGACCAGGCTGGCCTTGAACTCACAAAGATCCACCTGCCTCTGCCTCCCAAGTGCTAGGATCAAAGGCGTGCGCCACCATGCCCGGCTCAGGCCGGGTTTTTAATTTGTGTTCACGATGGCTTTTCATGGTTATGGCCTTGAAATGGACCTGAGCAACTGAATAAAAGTACACGATCTCACAGTAACTTTACCTGTGACATTTTCTTAATAAGCTAATTGCAGCACCTTAATTGTGAAAGTTTTAGGGAGTGTGAAATTAATTTTGGAGTAAAATTCTATGAGTTTAAGGTAAGGCTTCATGTAGCTTGGCTGGCCTGGAACTCCCTAGTAGATCTGGCAGGCATGGAACTCAGAGATGGACTTACCTTTCTGCCTCCCAAGTTCGGAGATTAAAGGCATGTGCTAGCATGCCCAGCTGTTTTATTGAGTCTTTTATGAAAAAAGAAAAAACGAGGTTTTTAAAATGAGACATAATTGAGCAATGAAATATTACATTGGGGAAACAGTTCTTTAAAACACAAGGTTTTAGAACCTAACTTCTGTTCTCTGGCCAATCTTAAATGAGAGAAAAAGGGTGACATCACCGTGGGCTGGTTAAGGTTGATTAACCATGTTGTCTGCAGTATTTCCATGAAGGTAACACTTGCCTCATCCAAGATATTAAAAAAAATTCAAAGTAAATGTCTATATTTGTAACTTTTGTTAGTGAGTCACCATGGGTTGGTGTGTGGGTGTACACCTTATGTTTTTCTCACATTTGGGAAACAGGTGCACCCAAGTAAAGTTAAGAGAAAACATCTCTGATTTCTGGTCCTGTCAGCTAGGAGGGCTGTCACCTATGTAGGCGTGCTAACTTGTTAGTGGTAATTTTGAGGATTTGTTTCCTTTGCAGAAGTAGAGCTGTTGTGTGCCGCTCAGCTCCGGAGTATTGGAGATAAACTGGATTCCAACCGGTGTGTTACCAGCATCACTACAGTGCTGGCGGAGATGCCCGTGAAGAAGGCTCGGAAGAGCCCGCAGCAGAGCCCTAGGCCTACACGGATCCCGGCAGGTAAGGACCGAGGGGCCGCGAGACTCTGGGCGGCCGGGATTAGTCCGTTGGGGCTCGTGACGCCCTCCACCGGGCGTCAAGGTCAGGCCTGCCTGGCGCGTGCCCTAGGAACATCCTTTATGAAGTCCTTGAAAGAGCAGTTTGCATTTTAGCCTGGCCAGAAAGCTGCTTCTCTTTTATTTAGCCTTAACTTTACACTTTATTTTTCATTCCGTTTTGGGTTTTTTTTTCCCCATCGTTGAGCTCAGGCAGAAAAAGTGCAAGCACCAGGAAGCACTATCGTCTTGAAGTAGGGCCCCAGGGCTCTGCCCCAGGCCGGTTTCCCTGGGACTCCTATCTCAGAGGACTTAGATTTCTTGTCACTATCAAAAGAGGAAAGCTTAAGCTTCTCTTGGTGGGTCGCCGTTCTCCCGCGGGACAGTTGGAGGTTTATGGAGACCCTGCTGGGATACTTTCCTCTTAGTTAGCATTTTAACTGTCAGTTTTGAAGATGGTGGGGGAGGGGTGGGCCTCTGGCCCGGCGATGCTCATTATCAGCCAATCAATCTCTTCATCATAGCTCCTTTATGAGAATCTTATGAAACAAAGACCAACTGCCCCAGGGTTGTCTGGACAGAACCGGGAAGGCCATAGGCTGGAAGTCTCTCTGGGGTCCTACTGCTGTTAAATCGGACCATAGCTGGTCCCTTATTTCCTGTGCCAGTGGGCATGCTGAGACAGTTACTTCACCTGGCTTCATTGGCCCAGCTCTTTCTTGTTTGGACGGAGATACTTTTTCCTGAAATCCAGGAATTCTGATCATGTTTCTGAAAGGTCTGATGTGCATTGCAATGTCTAGACAGATTAGTTCCAAGAAAGTCCTCAGTCTGATTTTTTTTTTTAAAGGGCTATATGCTAATATGTCCCACATAGTGAAAAAATACCATGTATTTCCCTACTTTTTGCCTGTACCACAAAGACATTGACAAATTTGTTACGCTTCTTGATAGCGATTAAGAAAGAATTCATTCACCTTTCTAACTAAAATATAGGCTTAAATATTTATTTGCTTTACTGCATGTTTACAGTTCACATTTGTTTTGAGCCATAATTAGGTTCTTTTGCGAATTGCGACCAGGTCTCAGGACCTGGAACTTGCTATGTAGATCAGACTGGCCACCTGCCTCTGGCTGCTAACTGCTGGGATTAAAGGCATGCACCACTACACTCAGCTAAAAAAAAACATTGTCTGTGTGTTTTTGAGACAGGGTCTCTCTGTCACCCCAGCTGTCCTTGAAGCCACTATGTAGACCAGGCTGGCCTTGAACTCACAGAGATCTGCCTGCCTCTGCGTCCCAAGTGCTAGAATTAAAGGTGTGTGCTTCACCACACCCAGCACATACTTTTTTTTTCTTTTTCTTTTTTTGAGACAGGGTCTCCCTATAGCCCCAGCTGGCCTGAAACTCACTCTGTAGACAGGCTGGCCTTGAACTCACAGAGATCTGCCTGCCTCCCAAGTGCTAGGATTAAAGGCATGTGCCACCACGCCTGGCCCCCTACATTCTTATTCTTGATAATAGTTATTGTACTTCAATTTTTAAAAAGTAGCGAATATGGGACTCAAACTTTCACACTTCTTAGTAAAGACAATGGATTGATACAGATAAGGCTTGTAGAAATAAATTGGCTTGGATTAAAATGTAAATTTAAGAATTATTTTAGAAAGCCAGGCTATAATTCCAGCACTCACTGCACCTGGGAGGAAAGGCAGGAGAATCGGTTCAAGGTCATTCTCAGCTGCATAGCCAGCCTCAGTTATGTGAGACCCTGTTTCAAAACAAAATATTAGACTATAGACTTAACTATAGAATAAAAATTTAAATTCCTTTAAATGAGCAAAAGACTGTATTTGCCTGCTAATGAGGGAGGGACACTTTGAGTTGCGACATGCTACCATTGAAGACCAAATCTACTGGAAAAATAACAAAAATAGTGGGAATTTGACTTTTGTTTCCTTCCCATCTTTAATTGAGAGAAAAAAAGGATAGCATGATTTGAAACTGCTAAAAAGGCTGGACTAATGGTGCTTTTAGTAATTTTTTTAATATTCTAGTAGTCACTTTAAAAAAAAAATTAAGCATTTTTTTCTTTATTTTTATTTCATGTGTATGAGTGTTATGTCTGCATGTTTTTTTTTAAATTTTTTATTAATTTTATTTATTTCTGTTTGTGTATGAATGTACTGTTTGCATGCAAGTCTGTGCACCCCGATGCTGCGGAGGTCAGAAGAGGGTCTCGGATTCCCCTGGAACTGGAGTTCTCCTGGAATTGGAGTTTCAGACGGTTCTCTCGGCCACCATGTGGGTGCTGGGGATCGAACCCGGGTCCTCTGTAAGAGCGGTCGGCACTCTTAACCGCTAGGCCATCTCTCCAGCCCATGTCTGCATATGTTTAAGTGTACCCATATTGTGCAATGCCTGAGGAAGGCAGAAGAGGGTGTTAGATCCCCTGGAAATGGAGTTACAGACAGTTGTTAGCTGCCATGTGGATGCTGGGATTTGAAACCGGGTCTTCTATAAGAACAACTAGTGGGGGCTGGAGAGATAGCCTAGTGGTTAAGAGCACCGACTGCTCTTGCAGAGGCCCCGGGTTTGATCCCCAGCACCCACATGGCGGCCGAGAACCATCTGTAACTCCAATTCCAGGAGAACTCCAGTTCCATGGGAATCCGACACCCTCTTCTGACCTCCGTGGCATTGCACGACACGGGTGCACAAACGTACATGCAGACAGTACATTCATACACATACAAAAATGAATAAAATTAAAAAAAAAAAAAAGAACAACTAGTGTTTTTGTCTTTTTGAGACAAGGTCTCCCTGGAGCCTCAGGCTGTCCTGGAACTCACTCTGTAGACCAGGCTGGCCTTGAACTCACAAAGATCCGCCTGCCTCTGCCTCCCGAGTGCTAGAATTAAAGGCGTGCGCCACCACGCCCGGCTACAACTAGTGTTTTTAACCACTGAGCCATCTCTCCAGCCCCCTGCTAGTAAAATTTAATACATGTTAATTTCTATATTTGGAAGAGAATTCTTACGCAATCTGTGTGTAGCTTGTAATAATGGGCTAGTATGTGTGTCTATTAAACCTTGCTGGGTTATAGTTGAGCCTATTGTCTATTTTAACTCTGAGATTTTACTTTTTATTTCAGATCTGGAAGCTCAGTGTGTTCAACTCAGGAGAATTGGAGACAAACTGGACTTCCGGCAGAAACTTCTGAATTTGATCTCCAAACTCTTTAATTTAATAACCTGATTTCTTCAGACCCTTTGGAATGAAGGGACTCCTAGAAAGGAAGTTTTCCCAGTTGGTGCACATTTCTATTATAGGAGGGACTGTAAGACTATAGGGAGGCATGTGAAGGAATGCTGGCTTGCTTTTGCTTCCCTTCATGGAAGTAGGGATGATAAACTTAGATGAAAATGGGTTTCTGAGGAAGATTTCCTAGAAATCATTCTTTGAGATGTGAGACCATAAAACCACTTCATTTATTTTGAAATAAGACTAGACAAGCCCTGGAAATAGGGGAGTGATTAGTAGTACATTTCTATTTTGGTAAGATAATTGATCATAAAATACAGAAAAATTGTATTTTTGCTGAAGGTTGATGCCCAGAAGGCTTGACAGGTGATTATGTTGGATGTAGGGAAGAAATAGTTAAGTATGTATTTTTGCTTTTAAATAACAACTACAGAACAATGTATGATGTTTGGGTTTATATGAACAGTTTTGGTAAGAGGAAACATTTCATTTTGATAACACTGAATGTCATGGAATATTGATTTCAGAGTTCACTACAAACTCAAATTGTATTGTTTCTGTTTAGATGAATTTTTAAATGTGTTACTATAGTCATTAACTGAAAAGTATTGGAAAACTAGGAAGTATTTGGAAAATATTAAACAGAAGTATATCAGGGTTACTCGGAGCCAATAAAGTGCTCTAAGACTGAATACTAAATGGTAAAGCATGTTGAAATTGTATATAACTTTAGACTGAAAAATAAGGAATTTTTTTTTTTTTTTTTTTTTTTTTNTTGAACTCACAAAGATCCGCCTGCCTCTGCCTCCCTAGTGCTAGGATTAAAGGCCTGTGCCACCATGCCCTGCAAGGAACTTTTAAACTGAGGTAATTAAAACCTTACTAGGTTTAGAGATAGATACTCCTAAGAAGGTTCTAAAAGTTTATTAGAATACAATAGAATTTCACAAATTTCATTATTTAATCCTATTAAACACTTAAATAGATATTCCTGAAAAGATACACTGATGTCCAACAGGTTGATTATTCAGAGAAATGTAAATGAAAACCATGATGATATACCATTTTATACTAGATTATGGCTAGATTGGCAAAGTATCAATAAGGATGTGGAGGAAGAAAATGAATCCTAGTATATCTTCATTAGTAGCATAAGGTAGTGTACACATTTTGGAAAACAGTATGAAGGTTCCTTTTAAAAAAATAAGCATATATATTCAAAACAACTGAAAGAAAGAGTTTTACGTGTTCTCACCACAAAGAAATGATTAATAAGTCTCATTTGGGGGCTGGAGAGATGGCCTAGCGGTTAAGAGCGCCGACCATTCTTACAGAGGACCTGGGTTCGATCCCCAGCACCCACATGGTGGCTGAGAACCATCTGTAACTCCAATTCCAGGAGAACTCCAGTTCCAGGGGAATCTGAGACCCTCTTCTGACCTCTGAGGCATTGCACGACATGGGTGCACAGACCTGCATGCAGACAGTACATTCATACACATACAAAAATAAATAAATAAATAAAAAATTAAAAAAAAGTCTCATTTGACACTTCCAGAGTTGATCTATATGTTGAAACTGAAGTCCATAAATACATAACTATTTGTCAATTAAAATTAAAAATTGTCTAAAAAAAGGAAGTAATCTCATATTTGAGTTTTACCAGGAATATTTATTTTCCCTATTTATAATTAAGATATTTTTGTTTAGTTTGAAAATGTGTATTAGTTTCATTTTTGTTATGAGATGTTTCATAACCACTTGAATTATAGTAAGAATTTTTTTTTTTTTAAGAATGTTATGTTTGATGAAAAGTTACCTCAGCAGTTAGTGGTCCTCAGTATTAAGATTGTTTATTTCAAAGATTTTCTTTGCTTAAAGGCAGATTTTTGCCAAATGGGTATTTATGGTCTGTAACTGTATTTATATGTATGTACATGAGGATGAAGTATTAAAAATTACTACCAACTATCAATCTTTTCTGTGTTTTTAATTTTTCTAGTGTAAGTTAGGAAGTTTGTCATCAAGTTAAAATATTTCACCACCAGCAGGCCTCCTTGTGTGGTATATGCATGTTCAAGTGTGTTTGCATTTTCTTGTGTATGTGGAGGTTGGAGGTTAGCCTGTAGAAGTCAGTCTTTTTCCTCTGCCATCAGTGTCTCAGGTCAAATTCATGTTAGGTTTGGTGGCAAGCACCTTTACCTGCAGAGCCAGCTTGTGGGTCACAAGAGGACAAGCTTTCAGCAGTTGGTTTTCCTTTTACCATGGGTTTGTGTGGCCAGTACTTTTACCCATGAGCTACCACCTTAATTTTTGAGAAAGTCTCATTTAACTTGGAACTTACAAAGGTAGCTAAGACTAGCTTACCAGCAAGCCTCAAGGAGCCTATTGACTCCACCTCCCCACCACTAGTTACAGGAGCATGCTGCTCCCCAACCCCAGGACTTGCACTCTAATTTGAAAGGGAAACAGTAAAAATTGTCAAATGTGATGCTGAATAAAGAGCCCTGAGCTTTGGGATCTAAAGCGAGGTGTTGCTTAGGCACCCTTCCCTGCCCTCACCTACTGCCGCCAGGCAGGCGCTCAGTGCAGTTTCCATTGAGCTGACCTGATGCTTCTCCCTCTGTCCCCAGCACCAGAACCACACGGATTGCTTCATCCTAACCAGTCATGTGCAGAAGTAGCGTAACTCCAGGCCCTTCCTGTTTCAGTGTGAGAACAGGGAGACACCCCTTTTTGAAGGTTCCAACTAGGACCCCTACTGTCACCCCTGCCTTCAAAAGGAGTCTGCTGACCTCGCAGAAAAACTGCACTGGAGGAGGAAGCAGGCTCCTGTGGTCCAGTAGCCTGGTTTGCTTTATTTTTATTTGCAGGACACTGGGCAAGGGAACTCCAGTCTCTAGAGTTCCTGTAGTGATTTGCAGAAAACACTGTGTCAAAGGGGACAATATCATCTCTACGTGTCTTCTAACCACCTATCATATGATAAATTGTTGTTTAGATGAAAGCCTTGTCCCTGGGCAGGAGCCACAAAATGGTGAAAATCCTATCAAAGTCCTCCAATCTCTTTAGGGACCACCCAACAGGAAGATATAACGTGGTACTCTTAAAACAATGGTAGAATGTACAATTCCAGCTGTACCGAGGCAGAAACAGGAGATCTTGAGCTGGAAGCCAGCCTGGGACCACCCAGGGAGACACTGTCTCAATAAAACACAAACAAACCAAAGCAACACAGGGACAAGGAGTGTTGTGATGTCAAAAGCTTGCTACTTGAGGGCTGGAGAGGTGGCCTAGCGGTTAAGAGCAACTACCGCTCTTAAAGAGGACCCGGGTTCGATCCCCAGCACCCACATGGCGGCCGAGAACCTTCCGAAACTCCAATTCCAGGAGAACTCCAGTTCCAGGGGAATCCGACGCCCTCTTCTGACCTTCGCGGCATTGCACGACACGGGTGCACAGACCTGCATGCAGACAGTACATTCATACACATACAGAAATAAATAAAATTTTTAAAAAAAGCTTGCTACTTGAATCCTGAAGCTCCACTTTCAAGGCAAAACCACGATGAGCTACTTGACCCTGGGTGAGTTAATCTCTTTGAGCCAGTTACTAGGAAATCAAGACCCTCATATCATTGTTAGGATCCCTATGGCTTGAAGGACTCCTGCACAGGTGTGGCCCAAAGAGCCCGCTGCCAGAGGGAACCACACAGTTTGCAAAAAGAAGCAAGGGATGACATTGAAAAAGAAAAACATCCATTTTCTGAACTATTCTGTCAGTGCTTAGAAACATTGGTTCTAGGGGATAGGGATGTAGCTCAGTTGGCAGAATGCTTGCCTAAAATGCATGAGACCCTGGGTTGGATTCTCCAGCACCACTTAAACTATCCATGGTGATCCACACTTGTAATCCCAGCTCTTGAGAGGTAGAGGCAGGAAGATCAGGAGCTGAAAAGATCATCCTCAGAAAGAAAGAAGAAAGGAAGAAAGATTATTTTTAAACCTTAACTGCTTAGACTTGGAAGTATTTTCTTGTAGTGAGGACTCTGCAAGATGGCTCCCCCTGATACATAGCTGGAAAGAGATGAGGTCAACAGGCAGGACACTCTGGTGAGTAATCATGAGTATTATCTAGTAATAAGTCACAGTTAAAAACAAAAGTTTTGTGAGTACAACCAAGGTGCTCCTCTAAGGACCCAGAGAGATTGCTTTGACATGGTGAAATATTCACCCTCACCTACAGTTTGTTCTTGTATAGTCTTTTCCTAGATATGCTATTTTTGGAAATACCAGAGATGTGGGGGAGCAGTTGTAGACAGAGATTCAGGATTCCTTTACTTAGTAAGTCATTATCAGCATGCTTTGGGGCCCTTCCCCCAGTAGACAGTTCTGCATCCTTAAGAATTGAGAGGAGCCTGGCCTTGGGTCTGGATTGTACCATCAGACAGAATAAAACTTCTTTCTTTGAGACAGGGTTACTATGTATCCCAGACTGGACTTGAATTCAAAGATACTCCTGACACCTGGCTCAGTCTCTTGAATAAATGTTGGAATTGTGCAAACACAGCAGGATTCTAGGTCTTGTGTTGAAGTGTCGTGTAGCAATTTCCTTCCACTTGAAGTTTCCATCCCAGAGGGAAGCTCTTTTAAGGGAGGCTTCCTTAGGACTTGAAGTAAGTCACAAGTCTCAGGAAGTTCCTGAAACTCATCAGATCCACAAGTCCATCCCCCTGCCCGGGATACATAAGCACTAAGAACTGTTGAGGAGTCCAACCTGTTGAGCTGCCTACGAATAGTGCAGAGCTCCAAGGCTCCAGCTTTCATTCATTCTCACCCATGTTGGGGTGGGCTCTGGGTAATGCAGCAACTTTTGAGTACTCTGTGCCCCTGTGAATACCCCCACCCTTACTCCTGTAGGTAACCCTAATAACTTCATTGGTTCATCAAATTGGACTTTGGTGGAATCCTTACTCTGGTTTCCTATCTGTGGTGAGTAGGTATTTTTGTCAAATTGCCCCAGGAAAAGTGTCACTCAACCTGTAGGAAAAAGTTTCTAGTTCTTGTCACACTATTATGTTTCCTCCAGGGCTTATGAGCTTGCTCATTTTTTAAAACTTTATTTATTTTATGTGTATGAGTGTATTGCCTGAATGTGTATAAGTGCATCTGTGCCATGCATTGCCTAAGGAGTCAGAAGAAGGGCACCTGAAGTTATGGACAGTTGTTAGATGACATGAAGGTGCTGGGACTCCAACCTGGGGCCTGTTCAAGATCAGCCAGTGCTTTTAACCACTGAGTCATTGGTCTATCCCTGAGGTTGCTCATTTTCAACCTCTGTAGACCAGGCTGGCCTTGAACTCACAGAGATCCACCTGCCTCTGTCTCCCGAGTGCTGGGATTAAAGGCATGCGCCACCATGCCCAGCACCTCAGTTTATTTTTGCGACAAGGGATAGTAGCTTCTCTTAGGGAATAAGGGCAGCACCCTTATTAGTGGATCATGAGTGAGATATGCAGTACGTAGGACCCCTCCCTCAATGGACAATCTGGATCTTTGGGCTGAGGAAGCAAGCATCCATATGGCACTTAGATTTGTGACTGGTTTGGCTTGGCCCTTGATGCTTCAAAAATGACCAGTCCTGATAGTGATGACCTTGGTCTCCATGCAGTTCCCAGCGTGACATCCGCAAACCCCCACTGGGCCATACAGTGAGTGCTCTTGGCACTGCTGGAAGCCCTCCCACTCCAAGGAGGTTTTTTTTCTTTTTCTTTTTCTCTTTTTTCCTTAATAAATCTACATTCGCTGTGAGCACTTCTTGCCCACATTTCTTATTCTTCTTGAGTGTGAGCTGGTGAATACAGAAGCCACGACTTGGGGTAGCTTTGGTGAATACTGAATTTCTGGAATCCTGGGCCACCTCCCCACAAGACTCTTCTTTTCTAAATTCCCCAAGCCCTGAGAAATCTCAGATGCATTAAAACAACCCACATAATCTTCCCCCTCCCTCCCTCCCGCCCTCCCCTTCCCTCCTCCCTCCTCCCTTCTTCTCCTTCCCTTTTCTGCTTCCTTCCCTTTGTTGCTTTGAGAACCTAGGTTTATCTGCTATGTATTCCAGGCTATCCTTGTTTACTCACAGTTTAATCCTCCTGTTGCAGGCTCAATCCATCCATATCCGATTAATGGCCGTTGATTATGCCCCAGCTTTCAGCTGTTTCAAAACCACTAGTTTATTTCTTTTTTTTGTTTTTCAAATTTTTTTTTGGTATTTTTGAGGCACGATCTCCCTTTTAGTACTAGCTTTCCTGGAGCTTCGCTCTGTAGACAGGCCTGGCCTGACACTCACAAGAGGATTCCACCTTATCTCTACCTCGTTCAAAGATCTTGGGATTAACACACAGCCCTATGATACTACAGTATTCTTTTCCTAAGTCATCAATGGCTCTTCTGCTTTGAATCAGCTTCGCCATAGTTTGGCGCAACTTGCTCTTAGGATATCTATACCTCTTTCCTTTTTTTTTTTTTGTTCTTTTCGAGACCAGCGGTCTCCCTGTAGTCCCAGCTTCCTGTGAATTTCACTCTTAGGACCCCAGGTTGGCCTTGAATCCTCACAATTAGAATGCCCCGGCCTGCCTCCGCTTCTCCCAAGTCTAGGTATTAAAGGCTAGCGCCACCACTTGTCGCGCCGGCAGATCTCGTACCTTGCTTATTGATATAATGTTGTAAATAGATCTTCAAACACCATTAAAATCACGATGAGTTTTGATAACCTACATCATATGCTGTCATCGTCAGTTCCGGAAAAATGTCAGTTAAGTTCTCAAGACAAGGGTTAGAGTATCAAATTCCTTGCAGAGCGAGCGGAGATCTTGCACATTTAGAGGGTATTAAGCTAAAAGTGATAACCTTTTGTAAGGGATTGGTGAGAGCGCTGTGATGGAGCTCCAGTGAGAAGTGGCGGGTTTTCCCTCTTCACAGAGCATCTGTTTTTAATTTAAAGCTCTTAGTGATCGGTAAAACGCATTTGTTTCCATTCCTGTAGATAACAGGTTTCATGCATGCTATTAATGTCTGAAACCCTTGCATGTATACACATTAAAATTTAGGTTCTTGGTTGGTGAGACCGCTCAGCAGGTAAAGACGCTTGGGTCAATCAGGACCTCGCAGAAGCGGCCTGGATGGAGGATGGGAGGAGCCTGATGGAGGACTGGGGAGGAGCCTGATGGAGAACGGGGAGGAGCCCATTTCCATCGCGATAATGATCCCTAACTTACCCACATGCATGCCATGGCAGTCACGTGTCTACATACTTACAATCTGCGCCGATAATTCAGTCAATTATGTAATAAAGGTTTTTAAAAATATTCAAACCCCCTTATTTTTATAAAACCAACTCAGAGAAATCAAAAAAGGCCTTCTTTCTTACATTTGTTTTGGATTTTTCATGTAAGCTTAATTTTGGAATTAGAATACAGCAGGTTTCTTTTCTTTCTTGTTGTTTGGTCTTTTTTGAGAACATGAGGTTTTTTTCCTTTTTATTCTAGTGCCTTGAGCAGTGCTAATGTATGTAGCACTGGCTTTGGCTGGAAAGTTGACTTGATACTTACAGTGCTGCCTGTCTTCTGCCTCTCCAAATGCTGATTAGACAAGAATATACATGCATGTGCACCACCCGCCTGCTTTTATTTATTTTTTTGGAACAGAGTGCTGTCTTTTGTGTATCCCAGGCTGCCTTGGAATTCACTATGTAGGCCCTGACTAGCCTCAAACTTCAGCTTACCTCTACTGCTCAGCTCCTAAGGTGCTGGGAGTTAACAGGTGTGAGCCGAGCTATGTGTCCTGGCTTCAGTTGGTGCGCATGAAGTGCTGCTCTTCCTATTATTATGAGAGCTGAATTTGTTAATTTTGAAGTACGATGTCCATCAAGTCGTCTTTGCTTTGTTTTTGTGGCTTTGGAGACGTCTATGGGTCATTCAATGTACAATGGATTGTTGGTGCACTTTCACCTTTGGTTTTGTTGTTGTTGTTGTTGGTGGATTGGGTTGTTTTTTGTTTTCTTTTTGAGACAGAATCGGCCCTTGTAGGTCCTCCCAGCTGTACCTGGAATTTTGCTATGTAGAATATAGCTGCTGCCCTTATGAACACTCCACAGAGATTCCATCCTCGCTGCTCTGTCCTTCCTGGTGCCTGGAAATTAAAGCCGTGTGTCACCACACCCGTGCTTTGATGCACTCATTTTGAGTCCACCAAAAATGAACAAAAGTTTTCCAGGATACTTGCTTCCTGCTTTCTGTTCCCTTCTGATACACCAGGTCCTTCAGAATTATGTATCATTATTATTTTATCTAAGAGTGTGAGAATACACACCCTGTTAAGAAAGTTTATAGCTGGTCCAAAAAAAAATAAATATAAAAGCCAGGCATGTGTGGTATGTAGGCCTTAAATTCTAGCCTTGGAGGCTAGAGGCATGGTTTGGATCTTTTGGTGAGTTCTAAGCCAGCCTTGGTCTATTCAGAGTAGAGTTCCAAGAATGCGGGACTGAAACAAGGGAGACCCTTGTCTCAAAAAGACCAAAACAAAACAATTATATAAATAAATAACTAAATAAAAAATATAATATAATTAAATAAATGAAGTATAGCTTGGCAATATTCTTTCAATTGCTACAGTTGAAGAAGTCACCTTCAAAGAATCAACAGCTTTCCTCAAAGTATAATTGACAACATTAGTCAAGACTTAAGGATTTTGAACTTAGGCTTTTATTTCAAAACAGTCTTCTCTTGCTACCACTAATACTAACCTTCCCTCTCTGTGATGTCTGCGTGAGAGGGCTCCTAACATGGTTTATTGTCAGCCCAGTGCTTCAAATGCAAGCCAGTTTTACAATTCTGTGATTTCTGAGGGTTTATTTAGAATGTTTGAGTCATTAAGCTTAGGTCTGTTACCTATGTTTGAAAATAGTATTTGATAAGCCTAACAACTACTGGCCTCTGTTCTGGCTATCCTCAGGGCTTTCAATCTTCTCCAGTAATTAAAAGGAAGCGTCTGAAATTCTCTCAGGCCATTGCAAGATAAAGCTCTTCGAGTGGAGCCAGCATTAAGACTCTCTATTATTCCTTACGGGTTTGGGATTTTGGTGTGTAGAGGGAGGATAGAGATTAAATTTTTGGAAAGATTATACAAGTTTCCCACCGGCTATTCCCACTGAGACAGACCTTGCTGGAGTTATTTGTAATATGGGAAAGAAAGCAGTAGATGTAAGCTAGTTGAGGGAGTCAATGTAGCAATTTGTGAAGCTTTGTCACCTTCCGTACCCTGTCTGTCTGATGGCCAAGGCCCAGGCAGAAAGGTAAGGAAGGAAGAAAAATGGATTTACCACATTTTCTTTAACCGAAACATATATGGTAGACCATTCTAGTTGTTACAACCACTTCGTTCTGTTGTGATGATCTATGGTTGGTACAATGTTTGTGTCTGTCTGTGCATGGTATAAGATTGTATATCATCATGGTTTTCATTTACATTTCTCTGAATAATCAACATGTTGGACATCAGTGTATCTTTTCAGGAATATCTATTTAAGTGTTAATAATTGAAATAAATGAAAATTTGTTTAAAATTTCTATTGTATCTAATAAAGCTTTAGAACCTTCTTAGGAGTATCTCTAAACCTAGTAAGGTTTTAATTACCTCAGTTTAAAAGTTCCTTGCAGGGCATGGTGGTGCCGCAGGGCCTTTAATCCTAGCACTAGGGAGCAGAGGAGCGTATCGTTGTAGTCAGACAGTGGTCCAGCCTATTGTGTCACAGACGCGAATTCCAGGACAGCGGGGCTACAGGGAACCCTATTCAAAAAAAGACCAAAAAAAAAAAAAAAAAAAAATTCCTATTTCAGTCTATAAAGTTATATACAATTTCAACATTACCACTTAGTATTCAGTCTAACAGACCTTTACTGGCTTCAAGTAACCCTGATATACTTCTGTTTAATATTTTCCAAATACTTCCTAATTTTCCAATACTTTTCAGTTAACTTCTATAGGAACACACTTAAAATTTCATCTAAACAGAAACAATACAATTTGAGTTTGTATTGAACTCTGAAATCAATATTCCATAACATTCATTGTTATCAAAATGAAATGTTTCCTCTTACCAAAACTGTTCATATAAACCCAAACATCATACATTGTTCTATAGTTTTCATTAAAAGCAAAAATACATACTTAACTATTTCTTCCCACATCCAACATAATCACCTGTCAAGCCTTCTGGGCATCAACCTTCAGCAAAAACACAATTTTCTNCCATTTCATACTACAAAATCTCGATGGAAAAGCATTGTCCCCTGCCCAAAATCAAGGGACTAGATAGGTCATAATTGTTCTCTTTGGGACCTAAGAGTCACAACAAGAAAGCAGAGTTGCCAGGCATGGTTGCCCATGCCTGTGATCCTAGCACTTGGGAAACAGAAGCAGGAAGATTAGGAGTTCAAGGTTATCCTTGGGTCCTTGGCAGATTTGAAGTCACCCTGGGCTACATGAGATCCCATGTCAAAAAGGCAGTATTACCTTGTTCAACCTGAGCTAGAAATGTACTTGATAAGTTACTCAAGGTTTTTGGTCCTCTGCATAGGCACACATGATTGCAAAAGCAAAAGCACAATAGTTAATCTTGGGATTGCAAATAAATTTTAGGGAGCATATAGATTTGCAAACATACAATCTGTAAATAATGAGAACCAACTACATACGGATATATATATAGAGAGAGGGTTTTTTTGTTGTCTTTTTGAGACAGGGTTTCCTTATAGCCCCAGCTGTCCTGGAACTCGCTATATAGACCAGGTTGGCCTTGAACTCACAAAGATCCGCCTGCCTCCGCCTCCCAAGTGCTAGGATTAAAGGCATGCGCCACCACGCCCGGCAGATCTCTACCTTCTTAGGAAATGTTGTAAATAGATCTTCAAACTACCATTAAAATCACATGAGTTGATAACCTACATCATATGCTGCTCATCGTCAGTTTCCGGAAAATGTCAGTTAAGTTTCTCAAGACAAGGGTTAGAGATCAAATTCCTTGCAGAGCTGAGGGAGATCTTGCACATTTAGAGGGATTAAGCTAAAAGGAAACCTTTTGAAGGGAGGTGAGAGCGCTGTGATGGAGCTCCAGGAGAAGTGGCGGTTTCCCTCTTCACAGAGCATCTGTTTTTAATTTATAAGCTCTTAGTGATGGTAAACCATTTGTTTCCATCCTGTAGATAACAGGTTTCATGCATGCTATTAATGTCTGAAACCCTTGCATGTATACACATAAAATTTCAGGTTCTAGGTAGGTGAGACCGCTCAGCAGGTAAAGACGCTTGTCATCAGGACCCGCAGAAGCGCCTGATGGAGGATGGGGAGGAGCCTGATGGAGGATGGGGAGGAGCCTGATGGAGAACGGGGAGGAGCCATTTCAGCGAATTGTCCCCTGACTTCCACATGCATGCCATGGCAGTCACGTGTCTACATACTTACAATCCTCCCGTAATCAGTCAATTAATCAATGTAATAAAAGTTTTTAAAAATTCAAACCCCCTTATTTTATAAAACCAACCCAAGAAACAAAAAAGGTCCTTTCTACATTGTTTGGATTTCAGTAAGCTTAATTTGGATTAGACAGCAGTTTCTTTCTTTCTTTTTGGTCTTTTTGAGACAAGGTTTCCCTTTTTTAGTCTCAGCTGGCCTGGAGCTCGCTATGTAGACCAGGCTGGCTTTGAATTCACAGATATCTGCCTGCCTCTGCCTCCCAAATGCTGGAATTACAGAATTACAGGCATGCACCACCACGCCTGGCTTTTTATTTTTTTGGACAGGGCTGCTTTGTAGCCCAGGCTGGCCTGGAATTCACTATGTAGCCCTGACTAGCCTCAAACTCAAGCTAGCCCTCCTGTCTCAGCTTCCTAAGTGCTGGGATTACAGGTGTGAGCCAGCATGCCTGGCTTCAGTGGTGACGCATGAAGTGCTGCTCTTCCTTGATATGAGAGCTAGAATTTGTTAATTTGAAGTACAGATGCCACAGTCTGCTTTTGTTTTTGGCTTTGGAGAGCTAGGGTCACATTCATGTACAAGGATTTGGTGCACTCACTTTGGTTTTGTTGTTGTTGTTGTTGGTGGTGGTTTTTTTTTGTCTTTTTGAGACAGAATCGCCCTGTAGTCCCAGCTGACCTGGAATTTGCTATGTAGAATAGGCTGCCCTTGAACTCACAGAGATCCATCCTCCTGCCTCTGCCTCCCAAGTGCTGGAATTAAAGCCGTGTGTCACCACACCCGGCTTTGATGCACTCATTTTGAGTCCACCAAATGAACAAAAGTTTTCCAGGATACTTGCTTCCTGCTTTCTGTTCCCTTCTGATACACCAGGTCCTTCAGAATTATAATCTTATTATTTTATCTAAGAGTGTGCAGAATACACCTGTTAAGAAAGTATAGCTGGACCAAAAAAAAAAAAAAGCCAGGCATGGTGGTGTAGGCCTTTAATCCTAGCACTTGGGAGGCAGAGGCAGGTGGATCTTTGTGAGTTCAAGGCCAGCCTGGTCTACAGAGTGAGTTCCAAGACAGCTGGGGCTACAGGGAGACCCTGTCTCAAAAAGACCAAAACAAACAAATAAATAAATAAATAAATAAATAAATAAATAAATAAATAAATGAAAGTATAGCTGGCAATTCTTTTCATTCTACAGTTGAAGAAGCACCTTCAAAGAATCAACAGCTTCCTCAAAGTAAATTGACAAATTAGTCAAGACTAAGGATTTGAACTTAGGGCTTTCTATTTCAAAACAGTCTTCTCTTGCTACCACAATACAACTTCCTCTCTCTGTGATGCTGCGGAGAGGGGCCTAACATGGTTTATTGTCAGCCCAGTGCTTCAAATGCAGCAGTTTTACAATTCTGTGATTTCTGAGGGTAGAATGTTGATCATTAAGCTTAGCTGATACCTAATTAGAAAAAAGTATTGATAAGCCTAACACTGGCCCTGTTGCTGCATCCCAGGGGCTTTCCAATCTCCAGTAATAAAAGGAGCCTTGAAATTCTCTCAGGCCATTGCAAGAAGCCTGAGTGAGCCAGCCATTAAGACTTCCTCTTATTCCTGGGAGGGATTTGGTGGTAGAGGAGGATAGAGTTAATTTTGAAAGATACAGTGCCCACCGGCTACCCACTGAGACAGACCTGCTGGAGTTATTTGTAAATGGGAAAGAAAGGGATTAAAGGGAGGGAGTCAAAATGTAGCAATTTGTGAGCTTTGTCCCTTCCCTACCCTGTCTGTCTGATGGCACAAGGCCCAGGCAGAAGGTAGGAAGGAAGAGAAAAATGTTACCACTATTTTCTTTAACCGAACAATAGAGACCATCTAGACACCACTCGCTGTTGTTGATGATTCATGGTGGACAAGTGGTGGTCAGGGTAGGGAGGAGCAGATGGCTGTATTATGAAATCTTATAATTTCACAAAGTTAACTTTTTAGTAAGGGATTCCCAGATGCTGTGTTGTCAGAAAATATATCCACTTATCTGCTCATCAGAAAAACACCCCCTTCCTGTCTGAAGAAAAGATAAAACATAAAAGGCAAAATAGTCCCAGCCACGACAGTGATAAAAAAGCTCCTTTAATCCTTTTGATAGTTTTTACTGGAGGTACATGAAAAAGGACAGATTCTAAAGCATTAGCGAGACAAGACTAGAACTTTAACTTTTAAAATGTAGTTATAAAATAACATAAGGAAGTCAGCCTAATTCTTCACAGCTGAGTCCTTAGCTGCCACAGGAGCCAGGGCCCTTCCCTGGGGCTTGGAAAGTACCGGCCAGGATGAGGAGGCTTTAAATTAACTTACACAAGGAAGTGGAACAGTAATGAGCTGTGTGGACATTCCTGCAAATCACACTATTTATAGACTGATAGCTAAACTAAAGGGCATAGACACCTGTTTTAACATATGCTTGGTTATTATTTTCTATCTATCCAAACCATCTTATAATTATGAAGGAATTCTTGTTACAAAAAATAGTACACGGACGCAGGGCATGGTGGCACATGACTTTAATTCCTGCAGTCAGGAGGCAGAGGCAGGTGGATCTTTGTGAGTTCAAGGCCAGCTTGGTCTACAGAGTGAGTTTCAGGACAGCTGGGGCTACAGGGAGACCCTGTCTGAAAAAAGACAAAAAACAAACCAAACAAACCAAACCAAACCAAACCAAACAACAACAAAAAGCATTACAGGGGCTGTGAGTGTGTGGCTCAGTAGAAGAGCAAGCACCTACATGTAAGAGTCCTTAGGTTTGGCAACCAGCACTGCAAAAATGTTCATATATATATCTATACATATATATATATGTATAGATATATATGGTGGGCAATAGGTATCAGCCCTTGTCTTTATGGTAACACTTGAGAGTTTAGACTTTGAAGTATATGGAAAGTTCTTTGGTCCTGATTTGTATGGGACTGTCCTGAGTTGAAAACTGAAAGTCGTCATGTCCTGGAAATGCTGACAACTCCCAGCAAATGAATTGGTCATCCTTATACTAGTTACCCTTGGATGGTTGTACTGTGAGTCAGGGTCTCATGAACCCAAGCTGGCCTTGAATTTGTTATGTTGCTGAGATTGGCCTTGAACTTGTGATCCTCCATTCTTCATAGAGCTGGGGATTATAAGCATGTGCCACCATGCTCTGTGTAGGCAGTGCTGAGAATCAGACTCAGGGCCTTTACATGCTAGGCAAACACTACCAAATGAACTCCGTTTCAGCCCCACCATTAAGCAGATTTAATGGGAAGGATCTCTATCTATACAAACAGCTCTCCGCTTCTCTTTCCCCACTTTCTGAATCATGTGTAAGAAGGAGATCATGATTCCTCAGCACTCTCCCTTTTACAAGGTTCAGAGTTGACTGAAAGATATTGTGGAAACCATGTTCTTGGATAGGCATAGCAGTTAATAAGGCCCTCAAATACTTTAGAGGATTACAAAGGGTTTACCAGAGCCACATGTTGTCACGGTTGTTCCTGGGATTATTAGGTCCCTACTGAGTGAAGAGATGAAGGAAGCAGGTGGCTTCCTACTTTATGATGGCACTAGACAGATAAGCATGACCAGATGAAACGGCGGAGGTGGCCCAGAGCAAGGAGCTCTCCACCGAGAAGGTAGTCTTTGGAAGCAAGACAGGGGTCAGGTAAAGTCCATTTTTTTTTTTTTTCATTAAAGAAAAAGATGTTTTGCTTTCACTGTCAGATTAGCCCTTTTTTTTTTTTTCAACCATTAAAATCATCAGTGACTCAGAAGTCTTAACAAGCAAGTGTACCACATCACCACCAGGACTGTTTCTCCAAAAGCTAGCTTTCTTGGTTAACTTCCTCAAACGTAATGAATTATTATTATTATTATGATTATTATTTTTGGTCTTTTTGAGACAGGGTCTCCCGTTAGCCCCAGCTGTCCTGGAACTCGCTATATAGACCAGGCTGGCCTTGAACTCACAAAGATCCACCTGCCTCTGCCTCCCAAGTGCTAGGATTAAAGGCGTGCGCCACCATGCCCGGCTTAAACATAATGTATTTTTTATCATCATGAGTTTTTTTTTTTTTTAGCTACTGTTTTCTTAAAGGTCACTCGTGGTCTTATTGCAACATCTTTTATTTTTGTTCTGTTTTGCATCATGCTAACCCTCTGTGCATCACCTCCTTCAAATTTATGTAAAGTGGTTAGCATATAGCTCCATGTGCCTTGAGTCTTCTGGTAAGTTCCTCTTTCTTCTTGTTCTTTAAATGTCAATTTCTGCTTTTTAACCATGTTATCCAGAAGTGACCTCACGTGTCCTTTTCTTTTTCTTTTCCCTGTGGTCCTGGGGATTGAACTCCTTCCTAGTCCTGCGATGTTGGGCAAGTGCTCCATCACCCACATGCATCCTGACTCCTCAGTGGTCTTCTTTAAGCTGATGTCCAATGTGCAGTTCTCATCTGCCCCCCCTTCTTCTCTTTCTCTCTGTGATTTGTTTATGTTTTTAATAAACACTGGATTTCTTTCTCAGTTTTGCTTTTCAAAATTCTGTTAAACTTCAAGGTTCATGGCAAAATCTATTTTATCTGAGAATTTGTTGCTGATTGCTCAGATCAGAAAGACAGTTCAATTTTCTTTGGGCTGAGAATGCAGTTCAGCAGAGAGAGCTGACCCAGCCCTGGATTCAAACCCAATGCCACAGAAAGAAAGACAGAGAGAGAGAGGGAGGGAGAGAGAGAGAGAGAGAGAGAGAGAGAGAGAGAGAGAGAGAGATTTGTTTTGGCTCCTATAGTGCATTGTGTGTGTGTGTGTGTGTGTGTGTGTGTGTGTGTGTATAGGCACACATATGCCATGCTGCACATGAGGAGGTCCCAGGGTAAGTTTCAGGAGTTGGTTCTCTCCTTCTGCTATATGGTTCCTGGGCATCAAACTCAGGTTGTCAGGCTTGGCAGCAATTTGGCTTAGTGGCAGGTGCCTCACCCATTGACCCAGTCTGTTCCCTGGTTCAAAAAAACTAGATGTTTTGTTTTCCCTATCAGGTTCATAGATGTATCACTGGGGCATGTTGAGACCTTCCCTGAGGCTTCGGGTGCATTTGTATTTCTGCACTGGGGAAGGATCTTGCTGCTGAGGTCTCCTCTACCACTGTGAATTCAGGAGGAATTGCCTGAAGAGAGGAAGACACTGCACCACTCCCAGAGTGTGCAGGGGGAGAGACAAGAAGAGGTGGCCAAGTGAGCCCCTCAAGTGAGTGTAGGGGTACCAAAGAGAAGGGGGTGCCATGAGAGGTGTGAGGACCAGGCTACGAAATATGAATTGGAAGAGTGACCCAGTTCCTATCTTGAAGGGTGGGAGACTCAGGTGAATTTTTAGGGAGTTTTTTTTTGAGACAGGGTCTCCCTTTAGTCCCAGCTGGCCTGGAGCTCACTATGTAGACCAGGCTGGCCTTGAACTCACAGAGATCCACCTGCCTGTTTCCCAATGGTTCTTAGCCACCATGTGGGTGCTGGGAATTGAACCTGGGTCCTCTGCAAGAGCAGTCGGTGCTCTTAACCGCTGAGCCATCTCTCCAGCCCTAGGGAGTTTTTTTTTTTTTTAACATTTATTTATACTTTTATTTCATTAAAGATTTGTGTGTGGCCGAGCATGGTGGCTCACACCTTTAATCCCTGTACTTGGGAGGCAGAGGCTGGCAATGTCTGTGATATCCAGGCTAGCTTGGTCTACATAGTGTAGTCAGATCCAGGCTAGCCTTGTCTATGTAGTGAGTTCTAGGGCTGCTTGGGCTACAGTGAGACCCTGTCTCAAAATAAACGTCCCAAGTTTTTTTATTTGCATGATGTATGGTTTATATGTATGTGTATGTGTGCTGTACACACGTGTGGAGGTCAGAGGACACCCTGAATGAGTTGATTCTGGGGATTGAACTCAGGTGATAAGGGTTGGCAGCAAGTGCCTTTACTGAGATATGTTACTGGCCCTATTTTTTATTTTAAAAATTTAATTGAGAATTTCATACGTGAGGACACTGTATTTCCATTCTTTCCACTCATCCCTTCCCTCTCCAACTCTTCTGCCCCCCCCAATTTATCCTTTCTTAAATTCATGATCTATATATCCTACTAAGTCCAATTAGTGATGACCACTTAGGATTGGGGGTTTATCCCTGAAGAAAATTGTTTCTCTTACTTTTTTTTGGTTTTTTTGAGACAAGGTCTCCCTGTAGCTCCAGTTGCCCTGGAACCCACAGAGTTGGCCTGCCCCTCCATCCCAAGTGCTGGGATTTAGGGAGTGTGCCGCCACACCCAGCTGGAAATCATTGTTTTTTGTTTTTAGAAATTTTAAAGAATGGTTCTAGTTTCTGTCCAGCTTACTTTTTATTTTTTAATGAGACAGTAAAAGGAGTCAAGTGAGGGGTGTCTGAAAAATATTTTAGTTTCTTTATGTCAGATACAGAAATGTAATTTAAACAATAGTATTTAGCTAGCTAACCACAAAAACAACCAGATGAGTCACGTTTCTGCTTCTGTGTGCAGGTGGCCCTCTGTCACTGATACACACACAGAAGCCAAGGCTGGGAGGGCCGCAAACAAGATGGCCACAGACAGCTGAGTACCCAGACACCGGAAACGCGAGTGGCCTCTGCTTGCCTTTATCTCTCCACAGACAGGAAAGCTAGATGTGGGTGTGCTGGGGATCTGATCAGGGCTCGGCCCCTGGGACTTAAAATTGTCCTGAGGGCAGCTGGGATGAGTCAGTCTGTGTTCCTCTGCCAACAGAGCAGCCTGCAGGGCGGGGCTCAGGGCAGTGGAGCAGGAGATACGTCCACCATGCTCTATTTTAAGCTCCAGGATCTTCTAACCAGTGTGGCAGCAACTGAAGTGTTAGCTAATGAAGGAGGAGATGCTAACTCGCCTCTGGGTGCTGGTGTTAATAGTTTACGCTTTCTGATTACTTTGAGTGGCAGCTCCTGGATTAAGTGCTTTGTAATGTGATTCAGTCCCCTAACAACTTTTAGGACTACTAAGTGTGGTTATCCTCCTTTCTTGACTCTTCCCTCCCTTCCCCTTCCTCTCAAATGCAGAGATCAGGACAGAACTTAGAGGGATGGAATTTCCAAGCCTGTGTTCCCAAACTTTTCAATACAGCTCCTGCGGGATTTCCTCCAGGGCGTTTGCTGAGGGGCGGTAATTTGCCACATGCTTTGCTGTGAGTGGTGAGGACTAGTTGAAACATGGCTTACGTTATCTAGGAGTCAAAATCCTCTAAAGCTACCCAGTTAAAATGGAAAATGCTCATGTGTACTGAAGTTCCATGCATTGTGGGTACTGTGATCCTAGCTGTTTTATAAAGCCTGGGATGCCATTTTAATGAGAGAAAGAATGGAGACAGTGCATTGAAGAATAAAGAAGTTTTATTCATCTTTCCATCTAGATTTTAGTAGAACAGACTCAAGTTCAGCAGACTCTGGCAATCCTCTGAGTCTTGAGTATTTCCCTTCCCTTCCCTTCCCTTCCCTTCCCTTCCCTTCCCTTCCCTTCCCTTCCCTTCCCTTCCCTTCCCTTCCCTTCCCTTC
>VZQC01007422.1:64250-95790 GCA_009823505.1 Rhizomys pruinosus | reverse complement strand
TAAAAAAAAAAAAAACCAAGCTTGAGTTTAGGTTCACATCTTTCCACCTCAGAAGTCACGCACATTTCATATCCCATTTAAATATACCTAATTAGATTGTACTTAAATGCTACAGGAAATCTGTTTTCTATTTGAAACTGGTTTTTCAGAGAATCCCAGAACTGTGTCTGATTCAATAATGGCAGGCAGGGCTGTGTTCCAGTTAGTAGTGTGCTGGCTAGCGCGCACAAAGCCTTGTGCTTGATCATCCCAGCATTGTGTCAACAGGGCAAGGGAGCACACACCTGTAATCCTAGTGATCTGGAGTTGGAAGGCTGGAGGGAGGAGCAGAAGTTCAAGGTCATGAACAACTTTAAATTGAGCTCAAGGCCAGCCTGGGTTAGAGACTCTGTCTTAGAAAGCAAACAAAAATGATATAAAACAGGAGAAAATATTGAATGTACCCAAAATAGAAAATCAATTCTACCACTGTACCAGTATAAAAATTCAGACCATCTTGGGGTGCTGGAGAGATGGCTTGGTTACAAAGCCCTAACTGCTCCTTGCAGAGACCCGTGGTTCGATCTCCCAGCATCCAATGGCTGGCTGAAAACCCTCTGTAACTCTTCAGAACTCTTTCCAGGGGAATACGCCGACGCCATCTTCTCCTGACCTCCTCGGCATTTGCCTGACACATGGTGCACCAAACTGAATGCGACCAGTACTATACCATAATAATAAATAAAAAATTTAGGACCATCCAACAGTGTAAAAAAGAAAGAACTAAAGGCAGGCTGGGCATGTGGTTTCACGCCTTTTAATCCCAGTTACTCAGGAGGCAGAGGCAAGCGGAATTCTGTGAGTTCAAGGCCAGCTGGTCTACATATGAGTACTCAGGACAGACCTAGGAACATAAAGGGCGTCACTGTCTCAAAAGGACCCAAATTAACTAAAATAACTTACATAAATAAATAAATCAATAATATAAATTCAATATTAAAATAAATAATAAAAAGGACAGCAAAAAAGATCAGACCATCCTGTCCTCAGTTCAACTATTCTGGTAGTGAAGTCATACTTTGGCCTTAATTGAAATTTGTCCATTAGTATTACAGTGCTGTGTGTTTTGATGGGTTGAATTATTTATTGTATGAAACCTCCCAAACCTTATAATTATAGTTGAGATCTTTAGTTTTTGGAGCAATACATCAGTATGGAAGGGAGGTCCCTTTCTTTGAAAAAAATGAGTTCCTAAATAAATAAATAAATAAATAAATAAATTAAATAGAGTCTGCCATTGTCATTGGTGGCAACACGCCTTTACTTTCCTATCACTTGGGAGTGTATGGTCAGCGGCAGGTGTGGAATCTTTTTGAGTTCAAGGCCAGCCAGTTTACAGATTAAGTTCCAGGACCGCTGGGGGCTACAGGGAGACCCTGTCTCAATAAAGACAAAAAAAAAAAAATGAGGTCTTTGTCCTGGAACTCACTCTGTAGACCAGGCTGGCCTTGAACTCACAAAGATCCGCCTGCCTCTGCCTCCCAAGTGCTAGGATTAAAGGCGTGCGCCACCACGCCCGGCTGCAGAATTCTTCAGTCTTAACAAGCTCTTCTGGCACCTAGGTCTGCTTTTCCCCTAAATTAGGTCAGAGAACATATAAGCTGGAAGAAACATCCTGTTCTTTAAGTTTAATCCCTGCCCTCAAAATGCACACAAGTCAGCTTCTACAATATCAAAATACCACGTGCTAAAGGGAAGAAGTGCTGTGGAATTAAGAGCACAGTATTAAAGTTAATTTCATTTTTTGTCAGCTTCTGTTCAGTCTTTTTTAAATTTTTAAAATTTTATTTATTTTTTTATGTGTATGAATGTACTGTCTGCATGTAGGTTGGTGCACCCATGTCATGCAATGACAAGGAGGTCAGAAGAGGGCGTCGTATTCCCCTGGAACTGGAGTTCTCCTGGAATTGGAGTTACAGATGGTTCTCAGCCGCCATGTGGGTGCTGGGGATCAAACCCGGGTCCTCTGCAAGAGCAGTCAGGGCTCTTGACCACTAGGCCATCTCTCCAGCCCCAGCTTCTGTTCAGTCTTAAGAAAGCTCTTAGTAGTAACTTAGAGTGCATCCTAAAAGATCATGCCAAGTCTCAAAGTTTCATCAAGCCACTTATTAAAGCAGATATTCTTTCTTTACATTTTTAAACATTTGTTGTTTATATGTGTATGTGTGAATGCGTGTTTGTGTGGGTGCATCGTGCCACAGCATGCATGTAGAGGTCAGAGAACAACTTTTTTTTTTTTGGTCTTTTTGAGACAGGGTCTTCCTGTAGCCCCAGCTGTCCTGGGAACTCACTCTGTAGACCAGGCTGGCCTTGAACTCAGAAAGATCCACCTGCCTCTGCCTTCCAAGTGCTAGGATTAAAGGTGTGCGCCACCATGCCTGGCAAAAAGGACAACTTTTGAGAATCTGTTCTCTCCTTCCACTATGTGGGTTCTAGGGACTGGACTTAGTTCATCAGGCATGGCTGCAAGCATATTTGTACATCAAACCATCTTGTTGACTCCTTGAGCAAAGATTCTTAAAAGAAAAAAACCTGTCGGGTGTGGTGGTGCACACCTTCAATCCTAGCACTTGGAAGGCAGAGGCAGGAGGATCTCTGTGAGTTCAAGGCCAGCCTGGTCTACAGAGCGAGTTCCAGGACAGCCAGAGCTACAGGGAGACCCTGTCTCAAAAAGACCAACCCTCCCCCCCCAAAAAAAAGCAAAACAAAAAAACACACCTATGGAATGCTGCTGAATGAGATCTTCCTGGAAGTATGTATTCATCCATCTTTTACAATTAATGATAAAGCCAACACTGGCATTTCCAAAATAGTTTATGAAAGGTTATTTCACAGTGATCTCAAGAAAGTCAGAAGGAAAAAATAAAAGTTGTTTGTTGAGAATACTTGTTCCTTGCTTTGACAGCAGTGTTGACATTAACACATTCAGTACTGTTAGGAGGTGACATTTCCATTATGGTTTTAAGAAACAGCACATATACGTAACTCAGAAGAAACATGTTTATTATTACAGTGGTCTGTACAGAATTTAAACTTAAAAATTTCTGCTATCTGTAAAAGAACACGGGATGAATCCCAACACTTGGGAAGCTGAGGCAAGAGGTTGGAAAGAGTTTGAGGCCAGCCTTGGCTGTGTAGGAAGACTGTTAAAACAAAACAAAACAAAAAACAAACAAAACAAAACCAACAAAAATGTGCATTGAGCTTTTAACCTATCATAGTCTGACAATTCTCATTTGGTCTGTGCTGAGATTTCGTCCACATTTCTTTTTTTTTTTTAATTTTATTTATTTCTGTATGTGTATGAATGTACTGTCTGCATGCAGGTCTGTGCACCCGTGTCGTGCAATGCCGCGGAGGTCAGAAGAGGGTGTCGGATTCCCCTGGAACTGGAGTTCTCCTGGAATTGGAGTTTCAGACAGTTCTCGGCCGCCATGTGGGTGCTGGGGATCGAACCCGGGTCCTCTGTAAGAGCGGTCAGTGCTCTTAACTGCTAGGCCATCTCTCCAGCCCCTCGTCCACATTTCTAAGAAGTTGGAGAGGGTACCTCAGATAAAGATTTATTTATTTATTTATTGATTTATTGATTTATTTATTTATTTGTAGGCCAGGAGAGGTGTTGAATCCCATGAAGTTGGAGTTAGTGTTGGTCATGAGCTGCCCAGCCTGGGTGCTAGGAACCAAACTTGTAGCCCCAGCTGGCCTGGAATTCACTCTGTAGACCAGGCTGGCCTGGAACTCACAAAGATCTGCTTGCCTCTGCCTCCCGAG
This sequence comes from Rhizomys pruinosus, assembly GCA_009823505.1. NCBI lineage: Eukaryota > Metazoa > Chordata > Mammalia > Rodentia > Spalacidae > Rhizomys > Rhizomys pruinosus. The sequence goes on along the minus strand of VZQC01007422.1, from coordinate 91,980 downwards.
TGCTAGGATTAAAGGCGCATGCCACTATGCCCGGCAGCAGCAAGCACCAATGAGCCATTTCCCCAGCCCCAATTTCTAAAAGAATGAAGGGAATATGTAGAGGGCAGAACATTTGTATGTCCCTTTTGGAAAATGTAGCTTGAATGCTGAAATATCGGCACTTCTGAATCACATAAATGGTTTACGGAAAAATAGGACAGAATCTTGTATTTCATATCGTCAAATTCTTTCCTTCCTTCCTTCCTTCCTTCCTTCCTTCCTTCCTTCCTTCCTTCCTTCCTTCTTCCTCCCTTCCTTCTTTTTTCCTCTTTCTTTCTTCTTTTATTTTTGACAACATCTCATGTATTCCAAGCTGGCTCCAAACTTGCTATGTGTCTAGGATGACTTTGAACTTGTTTTTTCTTTTTTTCTTTGTTTTGAGACAGGGTTTCCTTGTAGCCACAACTGGCCTGGAACTCACCATGTAGACTAGGCTGGCCTCGAATGCACAGAAATCACCTGCTTCTCTCTGCCTCCCAAGTGCTGGGATTAAAGACATGTCCTACCATACCCAGCTGAACTAGTTTTTTTTTTTTTTTTGTATTTTTTTGAGTCAGGGTCTCCCTTTAGTCCCAGCTGGCCTGGAGCTTGCTCTGTAGACCAGGCTGGCCTTGAGCTCACAGAGATCCAGCTGTCTCTGCCTCCCGAGTGCTGGGATTAAAGGTGTGCGCCACCACACCCGGCACTAAAGATGGTTCTTAGCCGCCATGTGGGTGCTGGGAATCAAACCTGAGTCCTCTGCAAGAGCAGTCAGTGCTATTAACTGCTGAGCCATCTCTCTAGCTCCCCCCTCTTAAAAATACTTTTTTATTTGTTTTAGTTTTATTTTATGTATAGGATTTTGTGTGTGTGTGTGTGTGTGTGTGTGTGTGTGTGTGTTTGTGTGTATATCTACATGTTCCAGGGAAGGCCAAAGGTGTTGGCTCTTCCTGGAGTCTAAGTTATAGGCAGTTGTGAGCTGTCTGATGTGGATGCTGGGAACCAAGCTTGGATCCTGTGCAAGAATAGTGCTGCTCTTACCCACAGAGCCATCTATCTCTCTAGCCAGACTTTGAACTTCTCCTCCTCTGCCTGCTCCTCCTGAATACTGGGAGTGCAGGTGTGCCCCATTCCTGCCTTACCGTAGTGCTGGCCATGGAACCTAGGGATTCCTGGATTCTTTGCAACCATTCTTTTTTTTTTTTTCTTCTTCTTGAGACAAGTCTCCCTGTAGCCTCACTCTGTAGACCAGGCTGGCCTTGAACTCACAGAGATCCGCCTGCCTTTGCCTCCTGAGTGCTGGGCATGCGCCACCACGCCTGGCTTAAAGACGGTTCTTAGTCACCACGTGGGTGCTGGGAATGGAACCCGGGTCCTTTGCAAGAACAGTCTGCGCTCTTAACCACTGAGCCATCTCTCCAGCCGCCTTTGCAACCATTCCAACAACTGAACTATATCCCTAAGCCCTCAACTATATCCCTTTAGCTGGTAAGATACTGAAATATTTCAGATATAGAGAAAGAATACATATGTTCATTTAATCGGTATCTATTCTCTACACAATCTCTGTATTTGGGAGGTTTTAGAAAACTATATGGGAAAAATCCATGGCTTTATGGAGAGAATATTCTAGCAGAAAATGAAGAATTATTGTAGAGACAATCTTGACTAGAGAGAAGTGATGGAACCTTGTGTGAAGAGACTGGATTGACGGCAGTGTATGGAAGTGGCCGGCTGCTTGTGGTACAGACACTGGCAGGCCAGTGGATGAAGTGGGGCCAAGGATTTCTGAAAAATATCAGCATTCTCAGAAATATCAATGTTCTGGGAGTAAGAAGCCAGGTCGCCAGAGAAAGGTAAGGATGGGGAGAAGGTTTGAGGAAGGAACTGAAGGTATGAAAAAATTTAGATAGAAGATGATATAAAACCCATAGACAGTGAAGAGAGTAAACACACATCTTGTGTTTAATCTAGATTTTCTAAAAATAGTTGTGGAAATAGTTACAGTAGTTCTTCACTGGTTGTTTACTCTTCAGACTGATGTTGACCTGAGCTCTTGTTTTCCTGACACAGATTGTTACTATGTAGCTCAGTTTGTCCTTGAACTTCCTGTCCTCCTGGGGCCTCAGCCATTTTCTTTCTGGGAATACAGGCTTGAGGCAGCAAGGCTTGCCCCCCGCCCACCCCCCACCATGATGCCTGGGGAGGGGACATGTTATTGATTCATTGGAATTTGAAGCTGCTTGTTTTTCTGAGCAACTGAATTTAACAGGTGTATTAGTCACTTTTCTGTTGCTGTGATAAAACACCAGACCAAGGAACTTATAAAAGGAAGAGTTTATTTGAGCTTCTATGGCAGTCCGCAGGTCCATTGTGTTCGTAGGCGGCACGGTCTCGATTCGTGGAGTGACAGATCAAACCGAGGGATACTTCTCGCAAGAAGACAGGAAACAGAAGATAGCAAGACGCTAAGGACCCTGAGGGCTTGTCTTAAGCCCCTACTAGCTGCATTCTCATGACTACACTTCTCCTAGCATGGCCACAATTCTATAACCGGTCCAAAAACATGCGTCAGCTGGAATGCGAGATCATTAATGTTCTAAATCCTATATCAGCCTATGAGACAACGTTCATCTCCAAACCACAATTCCCACTCCCTGGCCCATCCATACTCCTGACCATAGAAAAATGCAAAATGCATAGGTCTCAACCCTAGAATTCCCATTGTTTTTACCAGCTCAAGCCATCACAATCACATCCAAATGCTTCTGAGACTGCTAGGGCCAAGTCTCTTAAATAGTAACTTCACAAATTCAAAAAGTCAAACTTACATACGTCCCAATTGTCAATGGGATACCGAATACATATATCCCATTCCAAAAGGCAGGTGTAGAGGCATAGTGAGGAAAATACTGGACCAAAACAAAAACCGATGTAAACAGCAGGGCAGTTCGCAAGTGTTATAGCTCACATTGCATAACTTTCGTTATACTTTGACTGTCCAAAGGTACTTTACATCGTTGCGTCTAGCTCTTTCCAGCTTTGCTTGTGCAACACTACATCTTCTTCTAGCACGGTTAACCGACACTCCCATAAGTGCAGGCCTCCTTGGCAAAATAAATCGTCAAAGGTCGGGCACTCGAAAGTCTTTTGGGCCATCTGCTGCGCTCACCTAGCGCTCACTCACACTTCACGCAATGCCTATCAGTTGGCCTTCGTTCTGTTTCAGGGAATAGCCTGCTGGTAACTTCTGCCTGAGTCTCTTGCTCTCTGAATAACCTGGATAAGAATTGTATGACCCCTTCACTTCTTTGCAAAACTTCATGCCTACTAAAGCCAGCTACCGTTGTAAGTGAATGGAAATGTCCCCAAATCTTGGCTCGCAAATGGTTGGATGGGACCATCATACTCTACTTTTAAACCACATGTGCCATTTTTTTTTTCTGCCTTGGAGATTGTTCGAGGTTCCGGGCATTTTTGGCCCTGTTAAAGGCTACTTTATTCTTTGTTTAACATTGTAAATCCTTCCCAGGCCTCTCCTTAATCGCTTTTATCCTCCGTAGGAGCCTCTCCGTTCATCCAAGCCTGCCCCTACCCTTAAATCTGTCCTAATGCAGTTTTCTAGATCCACCTCTCTCACATGCACTTGCCCACCTTTAATTTCCTAGGCAGTTTTTCAACCAACTGTACATTTGCTTTCTTTCTGCCCATCCTGCTCTTTCCTGTAGATCCTATAATATTTCTACCATTTAAAAGCCCCGCCCCTATTCACATTAGCGTGTTCTTGAAATATTCGTTCCGCAAAAACATGCAGTGCCATTGCTTTTCAACTTAGCTCCAGCAAAGCATTTTGGGCTTTGTGGGAAACTGTGCCGACTCTTATCAAAATATCGCCGGTTGCATGCCATAGTATTTATTCTTCCCCTGGACGCACATCTTTGCAGCCTGCTTCTTCCAGGCCTATACCACTAGAATGGCCTTTAAGCTCTGCTTACAATTGTCAACAGCCTTCTCCACCAAACGCAGTCTTCCACACTTCTCCAAACAAACACATGTCAGGTTTTTCACAGCCAACACCCCACTGCCAGTACATAAATCGATTAGTCACTTTTCTGTTTGCTGTGATTAGAAGACATCACAACCAAGGGAACTTTTAAAAGGAAAAGATTATTTGATCTTACGATTGAAGGTTCCATCCAATTGTGCGGAGGGCGATGATGGCTCGATCGAAGCACAGCAAACCGATTCGGTCTACAATCGTGCCAAAGAGCCAGAAACAGAGGGAAGGCAATGTTAGAGCGAGGCATGGTTTAAGCCATAACCGCCCCCAGTGACACATCTTCCCAGCATGGCCACACCTTCTAAAAGACCTCCAAGCGCAACCGGACCAACTGACAAAGTGTCTGAATACTTAATCAGCCTATGGGGGACACTATCAATCATTCAACACCCTCTTTTTTCTTTTTTCCTATTTTTTTTTTTTTTTTTTTTTTTTTTTTTTTTTTCTCCCTTTAGTCCCAGTTGTTCTGGAGCTTGCTATGTAGAGGAGGCTAGCCTTGAAACTCACAGAGATCTACATAACTCTGCCTCCCGAGTGCTGGATAAATGCAAATTGCCAACAACACTGCTAACAGCTTTCTTATGAACAAGCCATCAGTACTTGATTGTTTTTCATAGTCTATAGTTTGACCATAGCATTTCCAACAGTAATATTCCAAATATTTCTAGAATTCATGAGCCATTATTGGTAATCAGTCACTTGTCATCCAAGAATGTTTGTTTAATCCATCAATCCAACACCTACACTGTAAAATCTTTTTTACATCATTCTAGTTAAATATAAGTTGTCCCTTTATTAGAAAAGATTTCCTTTCTGCAACCAAGGCTTGAAATCTCTATTTTAATCTTTCTATGTATTTTTGTAACATGGAATATTCATTAAATTTGTCCCTGTTTCTTATTCTCTAAGTTGTTTTCATTTCCGATTCATGCTGTTGCATTATATAATTAGTATACAGCTATATTTTAGTATATAAGAAATCCTATTCGGTAGAGATTAGGCTAGTATACTAAGTTATTCGTGAAATATTACAATCATGGCGTCTGTAGTGATCTAAGATCTATATGTCACTAGCAGTCTAGATAGATCTCCGATTAATATAGGTAATAGCAGTAGTCGCACACGGTGATATACTCTGATCTATCTATCAAGTAATTCCCCCATCCGTAGAACATAAGCTTTTGTATCTATATAAACTGCTTTTGAGCATTCAACTGAATTGCATCTCTACAGCCTACTGGATGTTCATATGTTGGACAAAGAAAGGTGGATGTCACTATGTCCACATATACAAGCCCCTATTGTTAAGGCCTGGAAAGGCTACTGATGGCCCTGGCTGATAGTCTGACTTCCATGCCTAAAGATGGTATTTGCATCTGTCTGAGGTGGCATGGCGTGCAGGAAAAGAAGAATATTCATCATCTACAGGGGTCCAAGTGAAGAAAAGTGCATCCATGATGGCTCCATAGTTTCCCTGCATAGTTGAGACGAAGTAAAAACTCTAATCAATAGTCAGACCAAAGAGAACGGGAATTCAGCAACTGGAACTTAGATGGTATGGTTTGGAATTTGGTGGATTCCCGTATTTGGGTCTGAACGTCTGATGCTAAACCACACACTAGCCGCATCTCATATTTTTCCTTTCCTCAAACACTTAGTATTATGAAAGTAGATAATACTATTTGCTTTAATTTCTTTCGCAGAAAATATGATGTCAAACATGTTTTTTCTTTCTTTTTTTCTGTTTATGGTATTGATAGGAGACGGGACTTCCTATACCCAAACGGCCTCGAACTTGCCTGGCTTGAAACCAACAGAGAGCCCCTGCCCAGAGCATGCGGATAAAGATGGTTTCTTAAAATTCTTGTACAGTATAATATTCTTATATATCTTAGACTAAATAGCATTTCCTATATATACTATATATAATTATATATAGATTTATTATAATATGGGAAACAGTGCTAAATTAAGACTCACTTTTGTTCTAATTAAAATGTTTTAAATTTTATTTTTATTTATTTAGTTTTTTATGTGTATGAATGTACTGTCTGCATGTAGGTTTGTGCACTCGTGTCGTGCAATGCTGCGGAGGTCAGAAGAGGGTGTCGGATTCCCCTGGAACTGGAGTTCTCCTGGAATTGGAGTTACGGACGGTTTTCAGCTGCCATGTGGGTGCTGGGAATCGAATCTGGGTCCTCTGCAAGAGCGCTCGGCACTCTTAACCGCTAGGCCATCCCTCCAGCCTCTGTTCTAATTAAGTTTTAATTAGTGTGTGCCACTGCCTATTTTATAGACACCTTTGCTTAGTATTTGTAAGTATTTTGTAAAGTAAATGGCATCACATCTTAGTGTTACTATTTTCTTTTTTTTTTTTTTTTTTTTGTCTTTTTGAGATGGACTCTCCCTGTAGACCAGGCTGGCCTTGAACTCACAAAGATCCTCCTGCCTCTGCCTCCCGAGTGCTAGGATTAAAGGCGTGTGCCACCACGCCCGGCTCCAGTGTTCCTGTTTTCTAAGTGAGGAAACTAAAGCTTAGCACAGTGATGGTGTAAATAGAAAAACCACAGCTCGAGCCTGGCATGGCCAAGTGCCAGTGAACTTACTCTTACTCACTCCTAGTATCAAATTATTAGGTGAGGATTAAGACAGACAGGCAGCTAGAAACCATCTTTTTAAATACTTGTCTTAAAGCTCTGGTGACTGAGGCACAGACCATCATTAGCCAGACTCCCAGCTCATCAGGCTCTTTGGAGAAAGACTCATGTTCTTTAGAGAAAGGTTGTCTGTGGTTTCCTATAAACTGTTTTATATCCAGTGGCTTTACAAAGGAAGAAATTATTTAAAAAATACACAATTCATTGCAGGGTGTGGTGGTCAAGGCCTTTAATCCTAGCACACAGAAGGCAGAGGCAGGTAAATTCAAGACCTCTGTGAGTTCAAGGCCACCTTGGTCTATATAGAGAGTTCTAGGACAGGTGGGGCCACAGGAAGACTGTCTCAAAAAGACCAAAAAAACACCAAAACAAAAAAATCCAATACCAATTTGAAGAAGGGTGCGCTGGAGGCTATATAATCATGACTTTTCTAGAAAGTGGAAGAATGGCTTGCTGTTTCAGTGTTTGGTTCATCTTGCAACCACATTCAATCAGGTCCTTTTCTAGTCCATTCTGCATCTTCTTCCTACCTCCCACCTCCTTACTAGTTTCTGAAGATGCCCAAGAGCAGCCCAATGCACCATTCTACTGGCAAGGCCTATGTTTGATCTGATTGAAAAACCCCCAAACCTGCAAGAAATAAATCAGGATGGAGTCTTAAAGCAAGCAAGAAACCCATATTGGCAATAATTCTTGGTTCTGTGGCTGCATTTGAATCAAAGCTGTTATTTATATTTGAATTCAAAGATGAATACCCAGGTATCCTTTGTTATTATTTTTTCCCATATATTAGTTCAGCATATTTTATATTTATTTTTAGTCCCTGGTTGTCTTTTGCTGAGGCTGGCCTGGAATTCACCTAGCTGAGTCTAGCCTTTAACTACTTATCTTCTTGCTTCTACCTCCTAAGTGCTGGGATTATAGGTGTACGCCATGATGCCCAGGTATCTTTGTTATTTTCTCCTGGAGTCATAGGTGTAGTTGCTGCTGTATTTTCAGGCCTTGGGGGAAAGGATGGGACTCTAGGCATGTCCTTAGGTGTGGTTAGAGCTGATCCTCAAACTCCAGCAGCCCAGCATTCCTATTGACTTCCTGACATAGTATTGTGAAGGAGATACAGTGAAGCCAGTCATCAGATACTGGTGCGGCTGGAGCTCTGTTGCAGTCACAGCAGCAGCCTCTGAGGCCTGGCCCTTCTATCTTGGGAGTGTGACAGGGACCATCCAGGATCTTGTCACTCAGCAGGGAAGGCAGGCAAAGTCCTTGGGACTCCAAGTGAGGTGCAGTGCTTTCCAACCCCCCATGATTAGTAACAGCGGTGGTGGCTTCCTGTGCAGAGCAGAAGCTTACATAGCTGAAGCTCAGCTCTCAGGAAGCCCCAGCCTCCACAGTCCTCTTTAGTCAGGGATGCATGTCACGCACTAGACATTGCCAACAATCATTCTTTTTTTTTTTTTTTTTCAATTCATTTTTTAACAATAAGTAATAATTTATGAGTACAAGCATCCTTCATGTAAAACTAATTTGCAAGCAGTTGCAAACAATCATTCTTATGCGCTGGTTGTTGGGCAGATCTCAGAGCTGAGCTGCAGTGCTTTCAGTTCGCTGCTTCCTATCCTTTTCTTGCTGATATTCTTTGGTTTTAATCACATTCTCTGTTGGGATCCCACAGCAGTGCCATTGTGTGCTTCATTTACTTATTGTAAATTCTATTTATGTGTGTGTGTGTGTGTGTGAGAGAGAGAGAGAGAGAGACAGAGAGAGAGACAGAGAGACAGAGAGAGACAGAGAGGCAGAGAGACAGAGACAGAGAGACAGAGACAGAGAGAGGTGGGACTCAGAGGACAACTTTTGGGACTTGGTTCTCTTCTTCCATCACGTGGGATCTGGGGTTAAAACTCAAGTTGTCAGGTTTAGTGACAAGCACCTTTACCTGCTGAGCCATCTTGTGGGGCACCTGTACATTTTTATAACTGGTTTTTAAATCCCCTTTGAAACAAAGCACGGAGCTGGAGAGATGGCTCAGCAGTTAAGAGCACCAGCTGCTATTGCAGAGGACCTGGGTTCGATTCCCAGCACCCACATGGCGGCTAAGAACAGTCTTTAAACCGGGCGTGGTGGCGCATACCTTTAATCCTAGCACTCTGGAGGAAAAGCCAGGTGGATCTCTGTGAGTTCAAGGCTAGCCTGGTCTACAGAGTGAGTTCCAGGCCAGCTGGGGCTATAGGGAGACCCTGTCTCAAAAAAAAAAATATTAAAAATTACATTTAAGCTAAGCATGCTGGCACATGCCTTTAATCCCAGCACTCTGGAGGCAGACAGGTGAATCTCTGTAAGTTCAAGGCCAACCTGGTCTACAGAGCAAGTTCCAGGCTAGCTGGGGCTACAGGAAGGTCCTGTCTCAAAAAGACAAAAAGACAAAAAAAGAAAAGAAAAGAAAAGAAAAAGAAAAAAGAAACAAAGCACATATCCGCTAAACATGACCTTAAGATAGTCCACATGAGTTTGTTTTTGTTTTCTGTTTTTCAGTGTCCAAGGCCTCCTGTTAGACAATGGCCTTATCTCTATGTTTAGTCCCAGCATTTGTTTCTGATTACTGATGGCCTCCACCTCTCTCAGCCAGGAGAACTTCATGTAACCATGTAGAACATGGTCTGAAAGCAGCTCTGTGTTTGCAGCCCCATCTCCCTAGAACCTGTGGTTAGGGCCATCTTATTGTCATTTTATCTCCCTATCTTCTAAATGCATCTTCTCATAGATGAGCTTAGAAATGAGTCTTCTAAATATTTTGGAATCTGTCTTTGTTTATTTACTTTCTTATTGCTAATTTTGTTCATTTCATCTGGTGTTCAGCCATTGGCAATAGATTCTTTTTTCCTTTCCTTTTCTTTTTTAAATCACAATGATACTGATTTAACTTGACAGTTTAATGGTCTTCATATACTTATGATGTCAAGCCATCATCGCTCTGATTCCAGGACATTTTCATCACTCCACAAGAAGCCTTGCATTCTCTATTCGTCATCCCCCACTTCCAAGCTCTTCCCCAGCCCCTGCAAATACTAAGCCACTTTCTGTCCCTCTAGATTTGCCTTTGTAGCCATTCAGTATAAATAGTCACATATAATCTGTTGTGACTAGCTTCCCTCACTTAACATATTTTCAGAGTTCATCCATATTTTGGTGTGCATTCATTCTTCAATACTTTAATACTTCCATATCTGTGTGTACAAATTTGTTGATCTATTCATCAGTTGATGGACAGTTGGGAATGTTTCTTTAGCGTTAAAATCTCCTGCCACGTTGCCTTCCTTGGTCGAAGGTATAATCTGTACTGTGCCCAGATTTGCCCTCTTAAGTGTTGCTGACTTCCAACTCCTGTGTAGTTCCCAGTGGCTCACTTCTATTTTATTTTATTTTACAATATTTTAATTTAATTTAATTTTATTATTTTATTTTATTTTCGAGACAGGGTCTCCCTGTAGCCCCAGCTGTCTTGGAACTCACTCTGTAGACCAGGCTGGCCTTGAACTCACAAACATCCGCCTGCCTCTGCCTCCCAAGTGCTAGGATTAAAGGCGTGCGCCACCACGCCCGGCTCCCAGTGGCTCACCTCTATGATGAGCCTTTTTCTCCACTGTAGTCCCAGGCTCTTGTTCCCTAAGGTCTTGTGTGGAGGGATTGTGTAAGTGTCTTCTCTGCTCCGCTCTGTTCTGCCTCCACCTCCAGGCAAACTCGCTAGCATCCTTTTGAAAGCCTTCTGCAAGGCTTGCTAGGAAAAAGATGATGCAGATCCACTTGATACATTTTCCTTTAAAACATTTATGATTTGGAGGGCTGGCAAGATGGCTCAGCAGTTAAGAACACTGTCTGCTCTCACAGAGGTGCAGAGGACCTGGGTTCAAGTCCCAGCACCCACATGGCAGTTAACAATTATCTATAACTCCAGTTCCAGGGGAAACTGACACCTTCTTCTGACTCTGTGGGCATTGCATGACATGGGTGCACTTATACACATGCAGGCAATACACTCATACACTAAAATAAAAATAATATATATTAAAAAAATTTATGATTTTGTAAGGTACTTGTTTAACATCATTAACATTGTTACACTTACGCGGTAAGCCCTTGGAATGTGGATGCTTCATATTTACCTTTTATTTCTCCTGTGGCCAGCTTTAAGAAGTTGCATAATCAGGGATTATTAAATAGTATGCATATCTTTGCGTACTCTTTTACTTTGAAGCTTTTATGCAGTTATTTAATGTTCTTGGCTCTCCAATGAAGCGAGTCACTTTGAGGCTGGTTCATATCCTTTGAGGGGCAGGGAGGGGGTGAAAAGAAAGCAGAATCATCTTATTTCCTGCTGTGGCCTTCTGTGATCCCCAGATGAGACCAGGCTTTCACAGACACTGTCTCCTGTGTCTGTCTTCTACTGCTGTTCTCCTTTAATGTAGATATCCACGGAGCTTAAGTGACTGACTAACCTGCTGGAGGTGGATCTGCAGGATTGCCAGACAGCGCCTGCCTGCTGCCTCTTCCTGTCCCACCTAGTCCACTTTTCTCAGAAAGACACCCAAAGGGACGAAAAGAATTCTGAGGGGGGCGGCTGGAGAGATGGCCTAGCACAGGACCCGGGTTCGATCCGCAGCACCCACATGGCGGCCGAGAACCGTCTGAAACTCCAATTCCAGGAGAACTCCAGTTCCAGGGGAATCCGACACCTCTTCTGACCTCAGCGGCATTGCACGACACGGGTGCACAAACTTGCATGCAGACAGTACATTCATACACATACATAAATAAATAAAATTAATTAAAAAAAAAAAAAGAACCCTGAGGGGAACAGGCACTGATAAAACGTGGCTCGAGCAGGCCGTCTCCGCGATGGGGTATCTTGCCCCTACCGTCTCTTTGCTTTTCCTGCAAAATGTGCTGGCAGATGTTTCCTTGGAGGAAAAACTGTTCTGAGCTCGAGTTTTCCATTCACTGTCTTTCTTCCAGGAGGATTGGCCCCCAGACCCAGGAGCAGGGCTGAGTATCGGAATCAGTTTCCCATTTCTGGATTTAAACTCAACAGTGAGAACAGAGGAGGCGCATCGGAGTCGGTGCAGACATTTTTTATGGGCTGGACCCCGTGCAAAATGGCAATGCTCAGAATTCTGTACTTCAAGACAAGAGGGCAAAGCATTTACCCAAGTAAGGGCCTAACTGGAAGTACTTCTGGTACAGGTCTCTAATCCAGGAGGCTGGCCCTGGTCACAGTATATGTCCATTTCACATCTATTCTCAGTCATGGACAAACATCAAAAGCAACCACTGTCATGCCAATATATGCTTTTTTTTTTTTTTTGTCTTTCGAGGCAGGGTCTTGCCTCCTCCCTGCCTTTTTTTGAGAGAATTTTATTTTATTTTATATTTTTTAGTCTTTTTGAGACAGGGTCTCCCTGTAGTCCCAGCTGCCCTGGACCTCATTATGTAGACCAAGTTGGCCTTGAACTCACAGAGATCTGCCTGCCTCTGCCTCCCTAGTGCTAGGGTTAAAGGGCTCGTGATCTATTTTTAAAAAAATAGGATCTCCAGCTGGGCATGGTGGCGCACGCCTTTAATCCCAGCACTAGGGAGGCAGAGGCAGGTGGGTCTCTGTGAATTCAAGACCAGCCTGGTCTACACAGAGAGTTCCAGGACAGTTGGGGCTGCAGGGAGACCCTGTCTCAAAACAAAACAAACCAAAACCAAACCAAAACAAAACAAGGATCTCAAGTACACAGGCTTTGAACTTACTATATAGCTAAAGATGACCTTGAACTCTGATCCTCCTGTCTCTACCGCTTGCTCAGCTGCTAGAGTCACAGATGTGTGGCCTCATTCCTGGCTATAGATTTTGGAAAATGAAAAATTTTTGGAAGGTGATAGTTTTTTGGAAGGTATTCTACTTTTTTTTAGCCCCAAAAGGAAAGAGCTTTTAATTATTGAACACATCTGTAGAGAATTCCCAGCATCCTTCAGGTTCCTGGAGCCCTGTTTGCCTATGTATGGCCCAATCCTGATCATTACAAAAGCTCCCTTCCACGGGGCCCACTAATACAGTAAGAAATACTGGGAAAAACACATATGAGACACAGAAAAATGCATCCCCAATCTACCAAAGTCAGTAACAACTATTATCCTTGCTGGGGTTCTGATAAATTGGCTTTTCAGACAAGCTGATAAGATCGTAAGCAAACAAACAGCATTTTATACAGCTCTGTGAAATATCCCCATCTCACCGCGCAGAGAAAACAGGTTTGTGTGTCTTCTAGAAGACCAGCAAGTGCTCCTATTGAGCCATTTCTCCAGCTCCTTGGGGGCTATTTTATTTATTTATTTATTTATTTATTTATTTATTTATTATTAAAACATTTAATATTTTTATTTTATATGTATTATCTGCATGTATGTAAGTGTACCCAGGTTGTGCAATACCTGCAGAGGTCAGAATACGGTGTGGGATCCTCTTGAACTGGAGTTATGGATGATTGTTAGCTGCCATGTGGGAGTCCAGAATTGAACCCAAGTCTTCTACAAGAGCAGCCAGTGCTCTAAACCACTGAGCCATCATTCCAGCCCTTGTGCAGAATTTAAAAGAACATTTTATGGAAAATACTGAAAATAATATGAAGTTATGGCATATCTGGGCTAATTATGCTGAGGTTTCATATATTCATTCTCAGCAAATTTTCATCTGTTCATCTGGCTAACTGGAGGTGTTGGATAAATGCATTCTCTCGGTCTCTTTTTGGTCAGTTTCCTGAATCAGAATCAAGACTGTGGATTTTAATTTCACTGATGATGAGATGACAATTTTTCGTAAATTCCAGATCGTTGCAAAGCAAGTGCTATAAATTTGTTGAAGAATGTTAAAAGAAAAATCACGCTCTTTCAGGACTGCCCAGATGACTCAGTGAGTGAAGGTGGAGGGAAGAGCCGACGCTGCAGTTGTCCTCTGAATTCCACCAGCGTGGCCCCCACCATGCACACACAATTATAATAACAACAAATAATTTCAGAAATATATAAAAATAATTGAAAAGTGTTGTAAAGCACATTGGGGAAGGAGCCTATTTGGTAGGGTGCCTGTTCAGCAGGCACGAGGTTGGGTTGGATCTCTAGCACCATGCAAACCAGGCCTGGAGTACAAAACAAAAAACAAACAAAAGCCAACAAAACCCCAAATCCAAGAGAACAGCAAAGCAAAGCACAATGTGCTTTTTATTTATTATACTGCTTTCATCCTTGAGGATGAGAAAGAACAAGGTTTTCTGGGTACAGTGATACAAACCTTTAATCCCAGCGCTTAGCCCAGGCTGCTCTACATCATGAGTTCCAGTCCAACCAGCATTACACAGTGACACCCTGTGTTTAAAAAAAAAAAAAGGGCTGGAGTGATGGCCTAGCAGTTAAGAGCACCGACTGCTCTTGCAGAGGACCCGGGTTCGATCCCCAGCACCCACATGGCGTCTGAGAACCATCTTTGACTCCAGTTTCAGGGGAATCTGATACCCTCTTCTGACCTCCGCTGCATTGCATGACACCGGTGCACGGACCTACATGCAGACAGCACATTCATATACATACAAAAAAATAAATAAAATTAAAAAAAAGAAGAAAACAAGCAAGCAAGTATTTCCTTGAGTAAATTTGAATCTCTGTCACTGTCAGACCTTCTAGTCTCCATCCTAGACAAGAATTCTGGAGGGGAGATTCCTTTGGACCTTAGTGACTTTAAAAGGTTCTGCTAGAAAAGGACATTAGCTTGTAATGATGTCTAAGATCTATAAACCTGGGGAGAACTTGCTTGAGAATATTTCTGACATTAGGTGTTTTTTTTCTGGCAAACGTACTTTTTTCTGTATTCTCAAAATCTTAGCTGGTCACTATAGCAGATGAATATTTGACATAAACACACACATAAACATATAAACACACATGTTGAATGCTAATATCTGCATATATATTAGCTTGAATGCTATACAGCTGAGTATCACCTTGAGCGCCTGGTCTTCCTGCCACCTCTGGAGCGCTGAGGCTACAGGTGTGGACCACCATGCCCAGTGTTTACTTCCTATATTTTAATCCCTGGGTATAGAATGTCACTGTATTAACGGTCACAGTTTTATTTGCCCAAATATAGATTTTTTTCATGTGGCATGATAAAAGTTTGGTAGATAAAATTGAAATACAAATTTATTTATTTTCTACATGAAAAAAAAATGTGATGATTGCCAAACATATACATAGGGACTAAAAATTCTTAAATCTCCATTTCAATTTTTTTATGTATTTATGTGGTTCTGGAAGTTAAATCCAGGGTCTTGCACATGTTGGTAAGGACTCTCCCACTGCACTCCATCCCTAGGTACACTTCAGTAATAGAGAAGACTAATAGTACTTTGAAAAAACAACTGGGTACCTGAATACTTGAATTCTTACATTTAATTATTAATTAATTAAGAGATATGGTCTGTAGTCCAGACTGACCTCTGATCCTTCTGCCTCCACTTCCTGATGAGCGTTATGATTATAGGTACACATCACCACCTCTAGTTCATGCATTGCTGGGGTCGGAACCTCCCAGGGTTTGCTAGACAAGAGCTCTATCCACTGAGCCACATACTAAGCTGCTCCGTTTTTTAGTGAAAGGTGACGCTAATAAATCTAGTAGTCTACTGCCACCTTGTGACTTAACTGCTCAATTACATTATGTTATATCACAATCTCCCTTCCTTCCTTCCTTCCTTCCTTCCTTCCTTCCTTCCTTCCTTCCTTCGTCCTTATCTTCTCTTCTCTTTCTCTTTCTCTTTTTCGTCTCTTCTCTTCTCTTCTCCTTTCTTCTCCGTTCTCGTTCTCTCTCTTCTCTTCTTTCTCTTCTCTCTCTTCTCCCTCTCTCTTCTCTTCCCTTCTTCTCTTCTCTTCTTTCTATCTTTTTTTGAGACAGGGTTCTCCTGTAACCCAAGCTGACCTGGAAACTCACTCTGTAACCAGGTTGGCTTTGAACTCACAGAGATTCTGGCCTGCCTTGCCTCCCAAGTGGCTAGGATAGAGGCATGAACCATGACCGGGCAGATTTCTTTTTTTTTTTGTTTTTCCATAAATGTTTTTTAAGTTTTTATTTTTTTTAACAGATCTAGACCCATGTCCCCCCCATTCCCCCACCCCACCAGAGCTCATGCATTCTGCCAAACATGCTTTTCATCTCTTTCTCAGTCTTTCTCAATATTCTCCATGAGGAAGTTGACTGTTTTGAGCAGAAGCTATTTCTTAATTTAATAGTTTGAGTGTCTCTTCATTGAATGTAAGCTGTCTCGTCTCTTGGGATAGAGAGAACTTTCAGGGAGGGAGAAATTGCACTTTAAACCCCAGAGAGTCTTAGGCAAAAAGGTACTAATTGGTCATAAGGTGACCAGCTAGGTACAAAGTGCTATCTAGGCAATGGGGGACACAATGTGTGTGACAGGCCACACTTCTCAGGGGTGCATGCTATTGTTGTGCAGGCAGGCAGTGCACTACAACCATGGGAACTATCATGCAGATGCAGGTTAAATGAGGGGCTAACATAGGCTAACTAATAGACTTACTAGCTATTTAATAAAATGTTTTTGTTTTGAATTTATATGTGTGTATGGCTGTATGTGCACATGGGTGCAGGTGCCTATGGAGGCCAGAAGTGGGTATCAGATTCCCCGGAGCTGGATTTACAGGTGGTTGTGAGCCACCAGACATGGATGCTGAGACCAAAGTTGGGTCTTCAGAAGAGCAGCAAGTGCTCTTAATGAGCCATCTCTCCAACCCCTAGGGGCTATTTTAGGTAAGATGTTTGGTTGTATGGGAGATGGTATTTAAGTTGGGCAGTAAGTGGCATGTAAGATCTTGTCATATAATTCTAGGACAAATATTTAAAATAAAAGTTATTTTGGGCTGGAGAGATGGCTCAGTGGCTAAGAGCATCGAGTGCTCATGCAGAGGACCCAGGTTCGATTCCCAGCAACCACATGGCAGCTAAGAACAGTCTTTAAAACGGGCGTTGTGGCTCACACCTTTAATCCTAAGACTCGGGAGGCAGAGGCAGGAGGATCTCTGTGAGTTCAAGGCCAGCCTGGTCTACAGAGTGAGTTCCAGGCCAGCTGGGGCTACAGGGAGACCCTGTCTCAAAAAAAATTTCATATTAAAAATGTAGATCTAACTTCATGTTAATGCACAAATAGATGTATTTTTATTCTCTTGGCCAATAAAATAGTCTTATGCCTAGACTTTCAGGTCAGGTTTGGGTCACAGAAACTGAGTAACACACAATATATATGAGGAAGAGAAAAGACCAGAGCCTGTTTCTTCAAGTTTGCTTTTTTTTTTTTACTTTAAATGGTTTAGAGAGGCTGGGAAACCAGCCAGGTCTAGTCTGTATGTCCTGTATGTCAGCAGGGGCAGAGATGGAGGCACAGCTCCACACTGGCACCCACAGAGGCCTGAGGAGTTCCCTCTTTTGGGGACCTCAACTTAGGTAGAATTAAACTCTTGGCTTAGATCTAGAAAAGAATTTTGAGGTGAGCCTGTATGACATGCTACACTCTTAGCTGCTCACATTTGAATTCAGTAAAAGGTGGTATTGTCTTGTAGTCTAGTGCCACCTTGTGGTTGAAATGCCCAACTAGATTATGCTAGATTTCGGCACTTTAAAAGTTTAATTAGTAACTCAGTTTCACTTGAGTGTGTCTTTTCATGGAGTGATTAATTGTCTCAAGGTTCTGGGTAATAGAGGAACCTTCTAGGAAAGGAAACAGAGTTGGGGATCATTAAAAACAGATAGGTGATCAGAGAAAGAATAAAGCACACCAAAGAGAATGAATGTTGGCTTCTCAAAGACTCGCAGTTTATTAAAAGTTTGTTTGTTTGTTTGTTTTAAACACAGATTTTAAGCACGAAGGTCAGGAGAACTGGAGATCTTCAGAGAGAGAATAAGATATGCCCAGGTGTGGATCTGGACTTCTCTACTAGAGTTTCGGGTTATTAAAAGACATTTAAGGGGCTGGAGCGAGGGATGGATCGGTGGTTAAGAGCATTGGTTGCTCTTGCAGAGGACTCAGGTTCGCTTCCTAGTACCCACATGGAGACTAACAACTGTCAGTAACTCCAGTTCCAGAGGATCCAGCGACCTCTTCTGACCTCCTTGGGCACTGTACAACCCAAGTGCATATATATATCTCCAATACATTCATATACATAAAATAAAAATAAACGACATCTAAAAGTTTTATTCACTATTTATTTACTTATTTATGAGAGTGTGAGGCATGTGTGGTGGTGTCTGAGCCCATGTGCGTGGGTATGCACACGTGTGCATCTGGAGAGGCCTCCTTTATCACTCTGACGTTTATTCCTTTGAGGGTGGAGCTCATGGTTTCCGTCTAGGGTGGCAACTAGCAAGTCCCCGTCTCCATTCCCCTCCTCCCAGTGCTGGTGACTATGTGGGTGCCGGCATCCACTAAAATCAAGACGGAGACAAGGATGACCATTTTTTTCATTCCTGTTTACTATAGTGTTAAGTCTTAACTAGAGCAATAAGACAAAAATAACTAGAGCAATAAGACAGAAAATAGGAAAGGAAGAAGTCAAATTATCTTTATTTGCAGTTGATATTGTTAGGGTCTGAGAATCCACACCAGATGCCGAAGGATGGAAAAACCAAAACTTTATTTCAGGAAAAAGTAAACCAGCATGCTGGGGTGGGAGGAAAAAGGCTCTGACCCCGATAACTTGGCTCGCGGACCTTTTATTCAGGGTCTAGGGGAATCTTGGTGGGGTTTGGGTAACTTCTAACCTTATTAGATAATAGCAGGGTTACAGCTCATGGTTAGGTCAGCCCACCTGCCCCCACATACCAACAGTTATCTTTAGACACAATCCTGGGACTGGACCGAAGAAGTATTGGACAAGTCCACCTGCCCTCACATACCAATAGTTATCTTTAACAAGTTTAAATTTTATTAGCTGTTCTTGAAGCTTTGAGCAACTGACCTGAAAAGGTCATTTGCCAATAAACCTTGAGCAACTGATCTTTTCCCCAAATTGGGCAGGTTCTACTAACTGCTTAAAATGGTGGCTATACTCAAAATGGAGTCAGTGTGGGCCTCTCTTATAATATGATTCTATACATTAAAAGAACCTAAAAACTTTACCAGAAAACTCTTACAGTTGATAAAGACATTCAGCAATGTAGCAGGATACAAAATTAACTGACAAAAATCTGGAGCCTTCTTGTATTCTAACGACAGAAATACTGAGGAAAATCAGGGAAATAATCTTATTCACTAGAACCTCAAAAAATATCCTGGAATAAATCTAACTAAGGAAGTGAAAGATTGTGTAGTAAAAATTTTAAGACGCTGAAGGAAGAAATTGAAGAAGGTGGCAAGAGATGGAAAGACCTCCCAGGCTCATGAATTAGTCAGATCAATTTTGTGAAAATGGCCATCCTACCAAAAGCAATCTGCATGGTTTGGATGGATGGCTTAGTGCTTAAGATGACTGGCTACTTTTCCAGGAGTCCTGGGTTCAGTTCCTATCATCCACATGACAGCTAACCACCTTGTGTAACTCCAGTTCTAGGGGACTCAATGCACTCTTCTGGCCTCTTCTGGCCATTTCATGACATGGGTGTTCTGGTATACTTACACACATGCAGGCAAAACATTCATACACATAAAATAAAGATAAATAAATAAAACATTTTAACAAAAAGCAATTTACAGATTCAATGCAAAACTCCAATGCCGTGATTCACAAAAACTGGAAAAAGAAATCTTAAATTTCATGTGGAAACAAACAAACAAAAAAAACTCCTCAGGATAGCCCAAACAATTTTGGGCAATAAAAGAACTGCTCAAAGTATCACTATTGTTAATAAAATCAGCATGGTATGGCTATAAAAGCCGACACATCCATCAATGAAATAGAATTGAGGATCGTATAGCTACGGCCACATGGTATTTTCGACAAATGGGTCAAAAATACACTGGAGAAAAGACAGCCTCTTCAACAAATGGTGCAGTGCAAATTGGATAGTTACTCAACTCCAACCGGCTGTTCATAATCATCAAAAGGCCGATTGAGAACAAAGAGTGACTTCTTTCATTTTAAGAGTAATGTCAGGGGGCCAATGAATTGGTTCAGTGGGCAAAAGTGTTTGCTGTGAAAGACTGATGACCCGAGTTCAATCCCTGGAACTCACAAAAGCTGGATGGAGAGAATCGACTCCACAAAATTGTCTTCTGGCCTTCACACACACACACACACACACTGTGGCATGCATTCATGTATACAACAAGTAAATGAAAAAGAGTGGTTCAGAATTTGCTTCACATATTGTGCTGATCCTGTACTTCTTTTTTTTTTTTTTTTCTTTTTTTTGCTCTGGTCTTTTCGAGATGTGGGTTCCGCTCCCTGTAGCTCCAGCTGTCCTGGCCTCACTCTGTAGACCCAGGCCCTGGCTCTTGGATTCATCAAAGATCCGCCTGCCCTCTGCCTCCCAAAGTGCATTAATTTTAATTTATTGGGGTTCACACGTCGCTTTTTTTTGGGGGGGGTACTTTTTAAATTGCTCTATAAACTGTTTAAGGTCTAACTGGTTGGACTCTTTCATAAGGAATCTTATATTCTTGTATGTTTCTTGTCCAAGAGCAGGGTGGTTAATTTCATGTAAATTTAGTTAAAAAAAGGCTTACACAGAGTTTGTTAGGAATTAACATTGAATACAGGGAAGGAGGGGACAAGGGAGAAGGGTTAATCAAAATCTTCAGGGTGTGTGGTAATTCCCTGTCTCAAGAATCTACGCACTCAAATAGCCATCCTGTCCTCCCGCTCCCATGAGTTCTAAAAGGCAAAGTGCGAGGAAAGTATCTCCCAAGAGCACCCAGTGTTGAAGATTTCTTGGCCAGTTTAAAAAATTTATTTTTTTTTCTTTTGAGACAGGGTCCTGTAGTCCCAGCTGTCCTGCGACTACTCCTGTAACCAGTGGCCTGAACTCACAAAATCCTCGCCCTCTGCCTCCAAGTGCCTAGGATTAGAGGCATGCGCCACCCAGCCTGGCTTAAAATTTTGTTTAATTCTGATTTTATTTATTATGAGTGTACTGTCTGCTGCAGGTGGTACACCCATAGCTCGTGCCATGCCGGAGGGCGTCGGAGCTCCCTGGAACTCGGAGGACAAAGACGGTTCTTTAAGCTTGCCATGTGGGTGTGGGAATACAAACCCTGGCTCCTCTGCCAGAGCAGTTGGTACTATCTTGCCAGCCATCCTCTCCAGCTCTTGAATTTTTTATTTAGGTTCTATTTTTAGTTTATTTATTTATTTAAGTTTTTTTAATTGAACAGGTTGGTCTTCTTATTTATGTTTCTGTACGTGTATTGGAATGTCCTTGTCCTGCGATGCAAGTTTGTTGCACCTTTGTGTCGTACAGTGCCGTTTAGGAGGTTTTGTTTGGGCTTTGCTGACAATTATATGAGAGAGTGGCTGCAGTTAGAAAAGAGGCATATAAAGGAAAGGTCACAGGTAGAGGGGCCTGATATGTGTCCAGTGTTTTGGTTTATTTCAGGAGTGATCTCAGGCAAAACCACACTGCTCTTGCAGTCAGCAATTGGCATTATTTTTAAAAAGACAGAGAAAAATCACGTGTGCTTCTCACTTGAGGAAATAATTCTCATACTAGTGGCTCCTCCCACTAAAGCTAATCTCAATTCTTTAACACATTGCTCTCACATTTCGCTCTAACCAAGAAAGAAAACAAAAGACCACGCTGAGATAATCAAAGCA
The DNA here is from genome assembly GCA_009823505.1 of Rhizomys pruinosus. NCBI lineage: Eukaryota > Metazoa > Chordata > Mammalia > Rodentia > Spalacidae > Rhizomys > Rhizomys pruinosus. The sequence continues at coordinate 70,398 of VZQC01007422.1, read as the reverse complement.
ACCTGTGACCTTTAAAAGTAAGCCGGAATGAACACAGAAAACACACTGGTAATCCCTACCCCACCTTGCTGAACACAGCATGAGAACCTTATGAATAACAGGGTAGATCTTTGATGTGCAGTTTTTAGTAATTTCTACTCCAGCGCAGCTTCCTGTAAGTTGCATTATGCAACTATTTGAACATTTTTTTATTTTTTATTTTTTTTATTTATATATGTGTATGAATGTACTGTTTTGCATGTAGGTCTGTGCACCCGTGTCGTGCAATGCCGCGGAGGTCAGAAGAGGGTGTCGGATTCCCCTGGAACTGGAGTTCTTCCGGAATTGGAGCTTCAGAAGGCTCTCGGCCGCCATGTGGGTGCTGGGGATCGAACCCGGGTCCTCTGTAAGAGCGGTCGGCGCTCTTAACCGCTAGGCCATCTCTCCAGCCCCTCTCCAGCCCCTTTTAGAGAGTTTAATTGGCCTTGGTTACAGAGTAAACGAGTGAGGGGGTCACTTACAGAAAAGGCGGCACTTCCCCATACTGGTCCAAGCACGGACCCCTACAACCTCTCCCAAGGTGATGGCCGCGGCAGGAGCACACAAACACCCCACAGCATTCTCATTTATATGTCCTTGGCCCTTCTCCCTTATGCTCCCGGCTGGTTGGGAGGGGTAGCTAGCTCCCAGGCTCCCCACTTTCCCTCAGAAAGACAACAGCCAAGTTTACAATCCTGGGCAGGCAGGTGCCCCTATGAGAAAGCATGTGATGTCCAAAGTCAGTCTTCATTTCAGAGAATCATCCACTCCACAGGGTGTATGAAAAAGTCATATGGAGCCTTCTGTTTGGTAAGCTAATTAAAAACACAATTAAAAAGATTATAAGTGGGAAGATGCAGCATGGATGGATTCTAGAACCCGTAGGCTATTAAATAAAAAGCTCAGTGCCAGCCATTGGTCACCCGTTTAGGAGTTGTTGGTCCCCCCCCACAACAGATACAAACTATCACCATTGCTTTTGGATGCCTGCCAGAATTAGATGGTAAGACTGCATTGCTGAAGACATCACACACTTCGGTGGAAGGACACAGAGAAATAAAACTGGAATTGAGCTGGAGGCTTCCTCCCCACTGCTTAGCTTTCAGAATGCTGGAAATCCTATGTAGGCCCCTGGGAGGAAAAAGTCATCCGTTGTTTTACCTAGCTGTGAATTCTGGGAGCTACAATATCAACCTGCCAAACAAGCAATGTGCACTAGTACATGACTGTTATGGGGTAACCAAGCATTTCTGATTGGATTTGAGGTCTGCCCCACAGGAGTGAATTCATGTCTGGAGTTGTAAAACCTGGTCAAAACCTACGGCTGAGGAAGTCATAGGCCTTAAGGAGGAACCTACTACGGCTGTTCTGCAAGTGGATCTATTGTCAAACTGCCTTATAAATATTTATGCTTGTACCTGTAGATAAGTGCTGCTTTCAGCCTTATCAGAGAAGCCTCCCCTTGCAGTAGGTGACAGTTAATGTAGAGGCTTATTACTAGCTCATCGAAATGCTGATAAGTGGCTGTTGAGGGCTTAGCATAAACAGGATATCTACAGGAGTCCCTCCAAGGTTCAGGGAGTACCACAGAAGAGGGGGAGGACAGAAGGTAAGAGTGGAAGATGGAGAGGAGTGTCATGCAACACTGTGAAACATTCATGGCAGGTGTGATTACCTACAGAAGACTGGGCCGGTCAACTTTCCATCCATTAGCAGTTTTTGGTTTCTGAGGGAGGGGGGAGTCATTTTCTTCAGTGGCCTAACACTGGTGAGTGACTCCTGCTCTAGCAGAAAGCTCACATCCATACTCTGCAAATAAACCTAATTAAACTCAGTGGTTTACAAAACAAACAAACAAACAGATATGAAACTAGGAGGGGATTTGTTGGAGGAAGGGGTTTAGCAGGAGAGGATCAAGGAGAGTAATGGGATGAAAACAACCAAATACCTCTACAGAAAAAAGAAATTATCAAAGAGTAGCAAAAAGAAAATAAGACTCCTAAGTGGGATACAAAAACCAAAAGACCACCCACAATTCCCTGCATAACAGTCAATGAACTACAAGAGTTAGGGATGTAGAAAAAAATTCGAATACAGAAATGATGCAAAGAAATTGATGTTTACTTCAGTAGTCCTCTTGAAATTTTCAGTGCTTTGAGTATGAAATTGAGAGAAATGGGAAATGGAGTGGACCGACTAGCGAGAACCAGCAGTTCTTCAATCCGCTAACACTAAACAATACAAAGAAAGTGCGGATGTTTACTTCACACAGGTCAGAACTCATAAAATGCTCTGTAGATTCAATTCAGCATGTCTGTGTCCAGGTTAACCAGTCTTATGGGGGCTTTTTGGTGGAGCAGTAATAAATCTGGTACAGTTCACTTGTCTGCATGAAAGTCATGCTGGGAGTGGTAATAATCTCTGCTCTCCAAGTGTTTCCAAGAACTACACAGAATTGCCCCCTGTAAAGTTACCCTGTGGCAGGCTTAAGAACGGTCCTTGTTAACAGTTTTGTCTTTAGCTCTCTAAATTGGTCAATATGATTTTGAAGCACATTTTAATGTTATTTTAGGTTAGATCTAGGGGTGTTATTCATTCTATAGGTACTTTAGTCCTACTTGACCCTCTCAAGTTTCTATTGAATGTCTGTGTGTTCAAGAAGGTCCTTTAGTGCTGTATGGGGGTGGGGAATAAGGTTTTTTAAAAATTTTATTTATTTATTTATTTATTCATTCATTAATTCATTTTTGCATCAGATCCCATGGAACTGGAGTTTTTTATTTTTTAATTTTTATTTAAAAATTTTTTAAATTTATTTTTTATGTGTATGAATGCACTGTCTGCATGCAGGTCTGTGCACCCGTGCTGTGCAATGCTGCGGAGGTCAGAAGAGGGTGCCGGATTCCCCTGGAACTGGAGTTCTCCTGGAATTGGAGTTACAGACGGTTCTCAGCTGCCTTGTGGTGCTGGGGTTTGAACCCGGGTCCTCTGCAAAAGCAGTCGGCGCTCTCAACCGCTAGGCCATCTCTCTAGCCCTATTTTTATTTTTTAAAAATTTAAAAAATCTTTTTATTTATTTATTTTTTTATGTGTATGAGTGTACTGTCTGCATGCAGGTTGGTGAACCCGTGTTGTGCAGTGCCTTGGAGGTCAGAAGAGGGTGTCGGATCCCCTGGAACTGGAGTTAAAGATGGTTCTAAGCCACCATGTGGGTGCTGGGAATTGAACCTGGGTCCTCTGCAAGAGCAGTAGGTGCTCTTAACCGCTGAGCCATCTCTCCAGCTCCCCAAAATCAGCTTTTTTTTTTTTTTTTGTCTTTTTGAGACAGGGTCTCTTTTTAGTCCCAGCTGGCCTGGAGCTCGCTACGTAGAACAGGCTGGCCTTGAACTCACAGAGATCTGCCTGCCTCTGCCACCTGAGTCGTGGGACTAAAGGTGTGCACCACCATGCCCTTATTTTTGTATTGTATTGTATTGTATTGTATTGTATTGTATTGTATTGTATTGTATGGTATGGTATGGTATGGTATGGTATGGTATTGTATTGTATTGTATTGTATTGTATTGTATTGTATTGTATTGTATTGTATTGTATTTTTTGTCTTTTTGAGCCAGGGTCTTCCTTTAGCCCCAGCTGGCCTGGAACTCACTATGTAGACCAGGCTGGCCTTGAACTCATAGAGATCTGTCTGCCTCTGCTTCCTAAGTGCTGGGATTAAAGGCATGCTACACCACATCTTGCTTAAGTTTTATTTTTTAATTTCTATCTATGTATTTGTGTTTGTGTGAGTGAACAGCATGTGTATGCAGGTACCTGCTGGGGACAGAAGAGGGCCTTTGGATACCTTGAAACCCAAGTCACAGGTGATTGATTGTGACCGGTATTTTGTGGGTGCTGGAAATGAACTTGGGTGCTCTGGAGGAGCAGCCAGTACACTTAACAGCTGAACTGTATCTCTAGCCTCTAACTATCATTCTTGTTTCATGTTTTGTTATTTAACTTTGATTATAAACAAAGAAATATAATACTTTAATTTGTAGTTGTAGACCTTGAACTCACAGAGATCCACCTGCCTCTTCCTCCCTAGTGCTGGGATTAGAGGACTGTACCACCATACCCTGCTGAGCACATTTTCTTAAAAAGAGAGAGAAAGAGAGAGATTATAAAAATAAAGCAATACCATAAATAACAATTACTTTTATATACGAGAACTACTTCCCAGTTATTTTCATATAAATGAATATTTCTTAGGGAAATATGCTAATGAGAAAACAAACAAAAACAAAAAACCCAAACGAAAAAAGAGATTTGTTACTATTGCCATTCAGTAGATGGCGCCAGATATCAATTACCAATCACCCACTGTACAAAACAACAAAACATTGCTGTGTGAGCTTTTTTTATATATAATTTTATTGAAGTTTTGTGCATTTTGTACATCATTTCTCAGTCCAATTTAGACTCATTTCCCTTTCCATGCCCCCCACCCCACCCGAGGTCGTGCATTCTGCCATACCTGTCTTTTTAAACTTTTTCAAACCTGAGGATTATTGTTTTTGGGAGAACTTTACTGTTTAAGTCCATTCTTTGTCCCAGTTCTTTTGTTGTTGTTGTTCCCTCCAATTTGTATTGCATCAACATATGCATATATATATATTTATGTCACACCTATACTAAAATTATGTCTTCTGAAAATAAACCATATGTTATTTCCATATCATATTTCAGGATTCACATTTTTCCATTTTAAATTTATATTAATTAATTAATTAATTAATTAATTAAAATTTGGTCTCTTCAAGACAGTGTCTCCTTGTAGCCCCAGCTGGCCTGGAACTCACTCTGTAGACCAGGCTGCCCTTGAACTGACAGAGATCTGCCTGCCTCTGCCTCCCAAGTGCTAGGATTAAAGGTGTGCGCCACCATGCCTGGCTCTATTTTTTATTTATTTTTATGTGTATGAATGTACTGTCTGCATGTAGGTTTGTGCACCCGTGTTGTTCAATGCCATGGAGGAGAAGAGGGTGTTGGATTCCCCTGGAACTGGAGTTAAAGATGGTTCTCAGCCACCATGTGGGTGCTGAGGATCGAACCCGGGGCCTCTGCAAGAGCAGTGGGCGCTCTTAACTGCTAGGCCATCTCTCCAGCCCCTATATTATTCTTTTTTTTCACTAAACTTGCTTTTTTATTTTTGTATTTTTTTTTCCTCTTTTATTTGGTTATTTTTTTAAGGGATTCTACAATATAATAGCACAGTTGTTTTCAGATAACATTGACATTAGTCAGTTTGCCATACAATTAGGTATGGCAATTAGGTAATTGGTGCATTTTTTTGAAGTGAGCCAAATTATTAAGCATAAGCAATGAATGTAAGTGACATTCATGTAAAACCAATGTGCAAGTATCTATGTCCAAAATTTGAACAACCCAAGGTTCCCATAGTCCAGTTGGAGAAGCTTGGATGCACAAGCATGTTGATCAAATAGGAGTCCAGTCTATATTGCTGTAGTCTCACGATTCACCCCAATCTCTCCACAGCCATTACATTCTACCACACCTCCTCTTCCCCAAGTTGTTCCCTAGGCTTTGGGAAAGGGGCACAAGTGGGTGAGAAGCAAAACAGTATTTTCTCTGGAGATGTCATTTTGGACTCTAGTCTCTTCAGGTTGATCCCCTTCATGGGTTGACAGCTTATCCAGTGATTCCTTTTTTTTTTTTTTTCTGGTCTTTTCAAGTCTCCCTTTTCAGGTCTCCCTGTAGCCCCGGCTGTCCTGAAACTCACTCTGTAGACCAGGCTGGCCTTGAACTCACAAAGATCTGCCTGTCTCTGCCTCCAGTGATACCTTTTTAATCCTATTAACAAAGCACAAGCAATTGGGTGTACAGGCATTTAAGCAGTACTAATTATTATGGCAAGCTAAGCTGTGAGCATAGACAGATGCTTGGATGGTATGCTAATCCACAAACTGTGGTTTCTCTATAAAGGGTGACAAGTTCTTTTGGTGGCTTATAACATCTCCTAACCACTAGAGGACATAAGCTCGTGGCATCCACTGTGAGTTATTCCTCCAAGGAGAGAGCTAATAGCCAATTATATATATATATATGTATATATATATCCATATATATA
>VZQC01007422.1:14257-62370 GCA_009823505.1 Rhizomys pruinosus | reverse complement strand
TGAGATCTTGAAGAATTTTCTTTATAAAGTTTGGTGCACTGGCATTTGGTGCGTATATATTCATGATTGTGAGATCTTCATTGTCAATTGTTCCTTTAATAAAGATGTAATGGCCCTCTTGTCTCTTTTGATTTCTTTTGCTTTGAAGTCTATTTTGTCTGATATTAGAATAGCAACACCTGCTTTCTTTTTGGTACCATTTGCTTGGAATACTTTCTTCCATCCCTTCACTTTAAGTTGGTGCCTATCCTTGAAATTGAGATGGGTTTCTTGTAGAGAGCATATAGATGGATTTCATTTCCTAATCCATTCTCCCAGTCTATGCCTTTTGATTGGGGAGTTTAGCCCATTAATATTTAAGGTTATAATTGAAAGATGGATGTTTCTTCCCTTCACTTTATTATCCATTTCGACTTTTAGACTCTGATTCTACTCCTATGGTTATGTTTTTATAAGTTTCTTTTCGTAGGTCCTTGAGGATAGTTGCTCCTCTCTTCTGCCCTTTGAATTGCTTCAAGTATTTTATGAAGAGTTGGTTTTCTGGACATAGAAAACCAACTGGGTAAAGTATTTTGCTGGGTAAAGTATTCTGGGTTGGCATCCATAGTCCTTTAACACTGGGAATGCTTTGCTCCATGCTCTTCTTGCTTTCATGGTTTGCACTGAGAAGTCAGTTGTAATTCTGATGGATTTCCTTTTATATGTGACTTGTTTTTCTTTTATAGCCTTCAGAATTTTGTCTTTGTTTTGTGCATCTAGCATTTTAACTATGATATGGCATGGGGAGATTCTTTTCTGATCTTGTCTATTTGGAGTCCTATGTGCTTCTTGTATTTGTATGGGTTTGTCTATTTTTGGTTTGGGGAAATTTTCATCTATTATTCTGTTGAAGGTCTGATCAATGCTGTTTTCTTGAGATTCTTCTCCTTCCTCTGATGCGGAGGTTTGATCTTTTCATAGTGTCCCATATTTCCTTGTTGTTCCACTTTTGTGTATTTAAAAATTTTTCATAATCTTTATTTGAGCTTTTTAGTTGCTCTGTGTTATCTTCCAGATCTGATATTCTTTGCTCAGCTTCCTCCATTCTACTTCTGAGGCTTTTTCCTTTCCTTTCTTCTTGATTGGGTGAGTGTTCTATTTCCTTTTTCATTTCATCCTGTGTTTTCTTTAGTATTTCCATTTCCTTTTTGAGCTTCTCAATCTCTTCTTGGTGCTCCTTACTTTGTTGGTTGGCTTCCTTTTTCAGTGTTTCTACTTCCTTTTGGAGTTTTTTTTCTCCCTCTAGTTCTTTCTGGAGTTTGTCAATTTCTTCCTTTAGTTCTTTCTGAAGTTTGTCATTGTATCCCTGTGGGTCCTTTTTGAGTTTTTCATTCTCTCTCTTTAGTTCTCTGAATTCTTCTTTATTTTCTTTAATTTCTCTGCATAAGTCTACAATTATTCCTCTAAGATCTGTTTCTTAGGTCACCTCCAGGGGGATCCCATTGTAGCTATCTCCTACAGGGCTGGTCGAGCTTGGTGCAGAATTATCCTGCACCTTTGCCATGTTGTCCCTTCATCGTGTCCCTGGCATGTGGGTTTCCCTTTTGTGATTCAAATCACAAACGTCTTTTCACTGTGTTGAAGGTTGAAGGCTTGTTTTGTTTTGCTTGCCTCCTTCCGATGCTTTTTTTTTCTTCCTCTCTTTGTTTATGGAGTGTTGACTTGTCTAGGTATCAGGCTTTCACTTTGTTTATATATTGGATATTGGAAGACTAAGTCACTCTTCCTTTCCTGTTCTGAGGGTTCTCCCCCCAAATCCACTTGGATACTCTCATCTCAATTCCAGTTGGCGGGGGTGGGGGGCTGGATTTCTGACTTAGCCCATGCCCGGGTATCTGTCTGGAGTGACGCCAGACTCCTGTCAGTGTTCCAGGTGGTCCTAGCAAGCAAGGCTGGAACCTGAGGCCCCCCCCTCCCCAGCCTTACTATGGCACTAGAGCCAGACCCAGTGCCAGAGCAGCTTCCAGCTGCAAGGGGGAAGGACGACCCGGCCGGGACAGCCACACCCTGCAAGGGTTTAGCACTCAGACCTAGGCCCACCAGCCACCAGCCCCTCTTCCACAAGCCAGCCAATCAATTGTCCAGCACCCCAAGAGTCAGTCTGTTCTTAGTTCTGTCTGGAGTGGCGCCGGGCTCCTATCCGTGTTCCAGGTGGTCCTAGCAAGCAAGGCTGGAACCTGAGCCTCCCCCACGGCCTCACTATGGCATCAGAGCCAGACCCCCTATATTATTCTTAAATATACATACATACCCTCCACCCGTATACCAAGATTACAAAGTCTGAAAATAAATGGTAGGTTAATTCTAGAGCCTGTTAAGGGATTCACATTATAAGAGCATGGTTGCAGGCTGGAGAGATGGCCTAGCAGTTAAGAGTACTGACTGCTCTTGCAGAGGATCTGGGTTCGATCCCCAGCACCCACATGGCGGCTGAGAACCATCTGTAACTCCAATTCCAGGAGAACTTCAGTTTCAGGGGAACCTGACACCCTCTTCTGACCTCTGCGGCATTGAACGACACGGGTGCACAAACCTACATGCAGACAGTACACTCATACACATAAATAAATAAAATTAAATAAAAAAAATTAAAAAAAAGAGCACAGTTGCTTTCAGAAAAAGAGGAATATAATATTGACGTTGCTCATTTTGCCTTATGACTGGGTGCTTGGTGCTAGCATTCACAAATGAGGAATACAATTCATTGTTTTTCTGGGACTGTGTTACTTCACAGTGTAATGGCTTCGAGTTCCATCCATTTATCATGATGTCATCTTTCTTTTTTTTTTTTTAATTTTTTTAAAATTTATTTTGTATGTATATGAATGCTGCATGTAGGCTTGTGCACTCGTGTCGTGCAATGCTGCGGAGGTCAGAAGAGGGTGTCGGATTCCCCTGGAACTGGGGTTCTCCTGGAATTGGAGTTACAGATGGTTCTCAGCCGCCATGTGGGTGCTGGGGATCGAACCGCTCTTAGCTGACAAGAGAAGATCGGATGGACTCACTTACCGCCGTGGGATGTAGGGGAATCGAACCGCGCATGCACTTCACGGCAAAGCGCAGGTCGGATGCTTTAAGCCGCATAGGTAGCCCATCTCTCCAGCCCGATGCTCATCTTTCTTTACCACGCATTGACTATATATGTGTAGCATTTAACTAACAATTATTCTCTATTCGCCTATCATTGGTTGAGGGGCATTTGGGTTGGTTTCAGCTTTTGCTATTAGTGAAGAGAAGGGCAATAAACATGAAGCTTGTGCAGTGTATCTCTGTGGTAGGATAAGTCCTGCTCCCCCCTCGCATTTCTTTCCTCTGGAAATCTACTTCCTCGTTTAGAAAAGTGAATTGGCGCTGGAGAGATGGCTCTGCAGGTTAAGAGCGAGCAACTGCTCTGCAGGAGGAAAACCCGAAAAACTCCATTTTCCTCTTTCCTTTTGGGAGGGTTTTGAAAAATTGTTTCGCCCCCAAAAGAACAAAACCCCCGCAATGGTGGCTAAGAACATCTTTAAGCCAGGTAATAGGTGAGTGCACTCTTAATCTAGCACTTGGGAGGCAAGAGGCAAGGCAGATTCTATAGAGCTTAGGAACAAGCTGCTCTATAGTGAGATTCAGACAGCTGGGGCTATTAGTGGAGAACCCCTGTCCAAAAAGCAAAAAAAAAAAAAAAAAAAAAAAAAAAGTGACATTATTCCCCCTGGAGGGGTTTGGAAGGAACTAAGGAGTTTTGAGGTGGAATGCTGAATGACTTACTCAACTTGATTCATCTTTCCCAGGAGAATTTGGATGCTAGTGGGAGAGAGTGTGCATTAGAGAAGACGTGACTAGTGTGTGTGTGCTGCAGTTTCACATTTGTCAACATTTGCTTCTGTTACTGCTTCTAAGGCTTTTAGTGGGTATATTTACCTTTTACACAATAAATTTAGCCAATCTGATTACCCACCAGAGGAATATATTCACCTCTATTTTAAAGGGAGGATGTCACATTTTATCTACCACTGGCATGAGTTTGTAGGCTACATCATTTTTGTGTCAGTTGTAGAGTTTAATAGCCACCACACAACGTTTTCATATTTCCAAGTGTTCATTGAAGTGATCATGATAATAAGAGATTTAAGTATTCCAAATAAATAGGAAAAGATACAATAAATAACAAAGCTTTGTGCTTCATGTTGGATAGAGTAAGCATATGTTACAAACATGCCCAGAGGTTCATTTCCAGTGTAATTCTAAATCCCATCAAGTTGACAATGCGGATTAGCCATCATAGGAATTTGGGCTATGTGAGTCAGGATACAGACAGCAATAGGAAAGGGTGAGTGGATTTTGAAGTCAGGGTTTAGGGAATTAGGGGGAAGATTGTTAAGAGCTTCCTCTTCTGTTCTTACTGGGTTTAGGGAATTAGGGGGAAGATCGTCAAGAGCTTCCTCTTCTGTTCTTACTGGGTAGTCCTGGAGACAACACCACACGGCACTGATTTCCTAGAGCGGCTCAAAGAAGACAATTAAAAGGGGATGATAAAATATATATGGACCCATTGTATACCTTCTCAGGAGAGTTAATCTTGTCATTTTATTTTATTTTATTTTATTTTATTTTATTTTATGTTTTTAATCTTGTCATTTTAGACAGAACATTTCTTTATTTAAAGAAACTAGCATACTATGTGAGACATAATATTAAGCCTGTGCTTATTAAATGTTTGTAATGTCCACCTGCTATTTTCACATAAAAAATATCCCCTTGCATTTCCTTAGGGGATGACTGTACCTAACCTGCTAATGGGTAGTTTCTGGTTAAATGACTCATGTTCAGTGACAAGATGGTAAGATAATTCCCTGAACAAAAACCCTGATTTCTATTTTTTTTAAAATATTCGTGTTCTAACTATAGAAGGCACAGAAATTTCATCCCCTATGTGGTCAGACCACTGTCATATAAAATTTCTAAACATTCAACAATTGGCTCTTGTTGTATGGGACTCTTCTCAGCATCAGACAGATGCCATGTTCCCGATCTCAGCTGTGCCGGCTTGGTAAAGATCACCACAGCTAGACTTGTTGACTGATGTTCACAAATAGAAGGAGGGGCAGAGTCATGGGACCCTTACCCGAGAGTATCTACCAACACTTCCTAACCTGAGGTGAGCAATTCTGCCCAAAGAGCACGTGGTCCAGGCAAAGGGCTAGAGTATTTAGGCTGGGAAGACCGAGGAAGGGGCTCATGGGGAAGTCATCATCCATGCTTTGGTGAAGATTTTCTGGTGTGACCTTAGTGGGGAGCATCCGCACTCCTGTAAGTAGCCCCTCACCCATTCTCTGTAAGTCGGCCCAGTAAACTCATTGGTTCCCCAGAGTGCACTTCAGGGGAATCACACCTAGGTTTGCCATTGGGACCAAAGAAGGCTGGGGTAGATGTTACTATCTCTCCCCAGGGAAGAAGTTTTAACAGTATCTCTTAAAGACTGACAGAACTTCCAGTTACTCCAGCCCAACACTTGTTCATGGAAGCGCAAAGCTGGGAGGGAATTAGGGGTGACCTTGCACTCTCTGTCTTACAAAGGAAGTAATAAATATTAACAGGGTTTTACAATAGAAATGATATATTTTGCTATGATCTAAGTTTTTGAATAAAAAAATGACCCTATAAACTGTGAAGGGGATTCATTGTCTTTGACAACAAATGATGATGGGTAAAGAGAGTGACTCAGGTCACAGACCAGCTATGCTTTTGTTTCAAGCAGTTTGCTGTTATCTAGTGTTCATAATGTGTACAATACCTAGATGCTATTTAAGTCTGACCACAAGGTGACATTTATTTATTTTTAAATTTTATATGTATGAGTATATTGTTTGCATGTATGTAAGTGGATCTGTATTGTGCAATGCCTGAAGAGGTCAGAAGGGGCATCTGACCTCCTGGAACTGGAGTTAGGATGGTCATTAGCTACCACGTGAGTGCTAGTATTTGGACTAAGTTCTCTGTAAGAGCAGTCAGTGGTCTTAACTACTGAACTATTTCTCCAGCTCCCACAAAGTGACATTTATTTGATGCTTATGATCTTGTTTTAGAGGGGGAGAAAGAGCATTCTATCCTGCTCTCTGCTCTTTGTTCATAGCACCTAACAGAAGCTTTGGCTGAGAGGGGAGGAAAAGCTACTTTTTTTTTTAATTAATTTTTTTTATTTATTTCTGTATGTGTATGAATGTACTGTCTGCATGCAAGTCTGTGCACCCGTGTCGTGCAACGCCGCGGAGTTCAGAAGAGGGTCTCGGATTCCCCTGGAACTGGAGTTCTCCTGGATTTGGAGCTTCAGACGGTTCTCAGCCGCCATGTGGAAAAGCTACTTTTAGTAACCCTTGTTCCTCTAAGATGCCAGATTTCTCCTCCTCCTCCTCTTCCTCCTCCTCCTCCTCCTCCTCCTCCTCCTCCCCTTCTTCCCTTCCCCTTCCCCTTCTCCTTCTCCTTCCTCCCCCCTCCTCCCCCTCTTCCTCCTTCCCCATCCTCCTCCCCTCTCCTCCTCCTCCTTCTTGTTCTTCTTCTTCTTTTTCTTCTTGTTCTCCTCCTCCTCCTCCTCCTCCTCCTCCTCCTCCTCCTCCTCCTCCCTCCTTCTCCTCCTCCTCCTCCTCCTTCTCCTCTCTTTCCTCCTTCTCCTCCTCTTTCTTCTGCAGGGACTCCCCATAGACCACAGTGGCCTCAATCTCACAGAGATTCCCCTGCCTTTGCTGGAATTAAAGGTGTGTGTCACCATGCCCTACTATGTGGCCCAGGCTGACCTCATATTTGTTGTGATCCTTTTGCCTCAGCGTTCTGAGTGCTACAATCACAGGTGTAATCCACACAAACTGCACCCAGCCTGAACAGATACATTAGAAATGCTTCTGAATATGACTGTTCCTGCTTTGCTTTTATTTCTTATTTCTTAAAGATAGAACCCAGATTTTGAGCATTCTAGGCAAATGCTCTACCAGTAAGCTGTGCCACACATCTGTTTAGAAGATAGGCAATCTTTTTTACCTGTGGTGTCCCAATGGCTGTAGGAGTGATGGCTCCTGGGAGCTTGCTTCTCCTACCTGGAGCTCTAACAAGAGGAAATGAAGACTGTTCCTTTTTCACACTTATTTTACTATATTTGTGTGTGTGTGTGTGTGTGATGTGCTGTGGTGTGGCGCAACATGCGCCACACCCATCGCTCGAGCGATGTGTTATTGGAGGAGGTGATCCAGCGGATTTATACATGCATAGGGAAAGTGCTTTACCACTGAGCTACAGAATCCAGTCTCTAAACTTTTTTTTTTTTTTTTTTTTAAAGGTAGCTTAGAGTGGATTCAAACTCGGGATTTTGTAGGTGCATCTGGCAATTTGTGGCTACTCTGCCTGGCTCTTATTTGTTGTTTGTATTGCACATCATATTTGCACTATTGTGTGGGATCACAGTGTAATTTGAATTCATTTACTAGTGTACTAAGATTGAATTAGAACACATCTCTTTTGGACCTTTCTATTTTTTTTTTTTTTTTTTTTTTATTTTGTCTTTTCGAGACAGGGTCTCCCTGTAGCCCCAGCTATCCTGGAACTTACTTTGTAGACCAGGCTGGCCTTGAACTCACAAAGATCCACCTGCCTCTGCCTCCCAAGTGCTAGGATTAAAGATGTGCGCCACCACACCCAGCGATTTTTTTTTGGGTCTTTTTGAGACAGGGTTTTCCTGCAGCCTCAGCTGTCCTGGAACTCCCTACGTAGACCAGGCTGGCCTTGAGCTCATAGAGATCTGCCTGCCTCTGCCTCCCGAGTGTAGGATTAAAGGCATGTGCCACCATGCCTGGCTGGATACTTTCTTTTTGGGAATCTCTGCACTCTTCTTTTAGTTATTTTGAAATATACAGTAAATTCTTCTGCACTGCAGTTACTCCACTAACTTTAGAGCACTAGAAACAATTCCTGGTGTCCAGCTTTACTTTGTACCCACTACCCATCCTCTCTCTAACCCCCTCTCCCTACCACTACCCATCCTGTCTCTAATCCCCTCTTCTACCCACAAGCCATCCTCTCTAACCCCCTCTTCCTACCACTAGCCATCCTCTCTCTAATCCCCTCTCCTTACCCACTACCCATCTCACTCTAACCCCCTCTCCATACCACTACCCACCCTCTCTTTAATCCCCTCTTCCTACCCACTACCCATCTCTCTTTAACCCCCTCTCTCTACCACTACCCATCCTCTCTCTAATCCTCTTCCTACCCACTATCCATCCTCTCTCTAACTCCCTCTTCCTATCACTACCCATCTATCTCTAACCCTCTCTTCCTGCCCACTACCCATCTCACTCTAACCCCCTCTCCCTACCCACTACCCATCTCTCTCTAATCCCCTCTCCATACCACTACCCATCCCTCTCTAACCCCCTCTCCCTGCCCACTACCCATCTCTCTCTAATCCTGTCTTCCTGCCCACTACCCATCTCTCTCTAACCCCCTCTTCCTGCCCACTACCTGTCTCTCTCTAACCCCCTCTCCCTACCCACTACCCATCTCTCTCTAACCCCCTCTTCCTGCCCACTACCCATCTCTCTCTAACCCCCTCTTCCTGCCCACTACCCATCTCTCTCTAACCCCCTCTTCCTGCCCACTACCCATCCTCTCTCTAGCCCCGTCTTCCTGCCCACTACCCATCTCTCTCTAACCATCTCTCCCTACCACTAGCCATCTTCTCTCTAACCTCCTCTCCCTACCCACTACCCATCTCTTTCTAACCCCCTCTTCCTGCCCACTACCCATCTCTCTCTAACCCCCTCTCCCTGCCCACTACTCATCCTCTCTCTAATCCCCTCTTCCTACTCACTACCCATCTCTCTCTAACCCCCTCTTCCTGCCTAGTACTCATCCTCTCTCTAACCTCTTCCTGCCCAGTACCCATCCTTTCTCTTACCCCCTCTCCCTACCCTTCCGAATCACTATTGGTCACTGTTCTATCCTGTAGTGCAGTGCAATCAAACCTTCAGCGTCTGCAGAGGACATGCACTTGTGTTCCTGTGTCTGGTTACCTGGCTGCTGCTATAGTTCTCATTAATTTTGACTAGATGTGCCTGCTCTTCTGTACTCTCAACTCTTGTTTATTCTCATTGGGCTGACCCTTTACAGTCATACATATTTCATTTAGATCCAGAGCAACCAGAGTTTGGTGCTCTGTACCTGCAGGTTCTGATCAGTGCATTTAACCAACTGCAAGTATAAATATATTTAATATTTTATTAATTATTATTTTATTTGTATGAATGCATTGCCTCTATGTGTGCAAATCAACCTATTTTAGCTATGTGTTTGCTGGGACTTGAACCTGGATTTTCTTCAAAAGCATACAAGTTCTCTTAACCACTGAGCTATCTCTCCAGCTCCAAATATAAATACCTTAAAAAGATTTTATTTTTAATTATGTGTGTATGCATGTGTCTGTGTGTAGGTGTTGTGAACATGAGTAGAATGCCTGCAGAGGCCAGAAGATGGCGTCATATTCCCTGTAGCTGGAATTACAAGCAGTTGTAGGGACTAGACCTGAGTGCTGTGACCTGAATCAGGCCCTCTGCAAGAGCAGTACACACCCTTAACTTCTGAGGCATCTCTCCTAAATACATTTTAAAAAGACTATATCGGGGGCTGGAGAGATAGCCTAGCGGTTAAGAGCACCGACTGCTCTTGCAGAGGACCGGGGTTCAATCCCCAGCACCCACGTGGCAGCTGAGAACAGTCCATAACTCCAATTCCAGGAGAACTCCAGTTCCAGGGTAATCCGAGACCCTCTTCTGACCTCTGCGGCATTGCACGACACAGGTGCACAAACCTACATACAGACAGTACACTCATGCACATACAAAAATAAATAAATAACAAAAAGACTATATCTGGGGCCTGGGAATGTAGCTCAGTTAGTAGAGTGCTTGCCTAGCAGGCATACGTGCCTGGGTTCCATCCTCAGCATACACTGCGTGTGGCTGCATGCAGCATTACTCCTGGGACTCAGGAGCTGGAGGAAGATCAGAAGTTTAAGGCCATTCTGGGATATGTGAGACCCTGTTTAAAAAGAACAACAGTCGGGGCTGGAGAGATGGACTAGCGGGTAAGAGTGCTGGCTGCTCTTGCAAAGGACCCAGGTTTGATCCCCAGCACCCACATGGTGGTTGAGAACCATCTGTAACTTGAATTCCAGGGGAATCTGATGTCCTCTTCTGACCTCCATGGCATTGCACGACGTGGGTGCACAAACCTACATGCAGACATTTATACACACATTAAAAAAAAGAAAAAGAACAATAATCTACTAAGCAACTAACCAAACAAAAGACCCCCCAACCCCCCAGTAAGCCTATCTAAACCAAAAGTTATTGTACTAAATATGTGCAGACTTGTTTCTCTTGTCCTTGCTCTGTAAGGAATATAGTATAACAATGAATTTCTTCATATTTACATTCTATTAGGTAGAAGTAATTTAGTAGTAGTTGAAAGTATATGGGCAGTTGTGCATAGGTTCTATGCAGGTTATTTTGCTATTTTATATAAGAGAATTAAGCATTCAAGGACTTTAGTATCTGCTAGGGATTCTGGAATTACTCCAACACCAAGCTATGTCTCTATGTTGATTTAGATTAGAAGGTAGCCTAGGCATTCTCTATGGGAACCTTCATTAGTGGGTAAAGGTGGCAGCTGACATGAATTATATAGAACCGCAGTAACATACCTATGGCTGGGAATGGGGCCTCCTGACTTCCAGGAATTAACTTGACCAAGATCATTTATTCAGCGAATACACAGCCAGAATTCCAATTCCGGTCTACTTAGCACTCCTACACTGCCTCTTTTTATAGAAAAGGAGGGAGATCTTCAAGGCTCATGGCACATGGTAGAAGACTGGGATTGAATGAATGTAAGAGCCAGAGGACAGAGAGATGTCCAGCAAGAGGCCATCTGGACATGACATAATGGACTCATGAACTCCCTGTGGTCACCTGCACAGGACTGATTCTTAATATTTGACCATGGGTAGGGGAGAGGCTCATACAAGCAGCTCTAATTAAGTTCAGGGGATCAAACACAAAAAGAAGACATGAAAGTGGTAATTTTCACTTCCCTGTTCCCCTCTCTCACCTTCCTTTCGTCTCTAACTGAAATCCTTTTTCCTAAGTCCCTTTCCTACTTTCACATGAAAAACACCTATTATAGTTGACTCTATTTTCTAAGTAAAACATTAATGAATTTGCTGAGATGTTAAGGATTCAAAATGATATATATTTTTTCAAACACTGATAATGGATTTGAAGACAAATCAATCCTTGCTTTTGTCTTTGTTGGAGAAGCCCCTGAGAACCTGCTAAATTGGACTTGGCCACCAGGTGGAACACTTTATCTAACATCAATATCTGCATGGATGAAAACCTGAGCTGGAGCGACGGAGGCTGAGGAGGCTTTCAGTCAGGGGCTTGAGGCTCATTCCCAAACTAACAGCAGCCCTCCCTCCAAACCTGCTAGATACAAGTGGAAAAGACTCTCACGTCTGTGAACAGTCTTTTCCCCATGTATAATAAGAGCATATCTTGTTGTCTATTCAGTTTATTCCCAGCTTTCTGATCTTATGCAAGTCTTCTCCTGCTCAAGAAGTAAGGTAGAGGGGGCTGGGGATGTACCTTAGTGTGTGTGTGGGGGACTTGCCTCAAATGCAGGTAGCCTTGAGTTCCATCCACCAGGAATAGAGGGGGATAAGCCAGAGTGGAGAATCATTATTATTTTTTTGGTTGTTTTGGTTGATGATAAGGAATTGCTAAATCATACGGAAAAGGGAAAGATGATTAAAGAAATGGATGTCAGTTTAATAAAAGTCAAACCACTCAGTGAGTTTAAAAACATGAAACGAAGGGTTGGAGAGATGGCTCAGCATTTAAGAGTGCCGAGTGCTCTTGCAGAGGACCCGGGTTTGATTCCCAGCACCCGCATGGTGGTTAAGAACAGACTTTAAGCCAGGCGTGGTGATGCATGCCTTTAATCCCAGCACTCGGGAGCAGAGGCAGGCAGATTTCTGTGAGTTCAAGGCCAGCCTGGTCTACAGAGTGAGTTCTAGGCCAGCTGGGGCTATAGGGAGACCCTGTCTCAAAAAACCACAAAAATTGAAACAAAAATTATGAAGTTCTATCTATGCTTTTCTGTTTTGCAACTTACTTTATTATATACTGAAAAGTTTCAGAATTGTACCTTTGTGATTTAAAATGGTAATTTTGTAACATTTGAGAGAATTTTATTTTTGAGAAGTTGTTTCTGTAAAGTGCAGGCTGAAAACAGGAAAGGATGGGGCTAGAACAATAACCCCAAATACCCAATAATAACCCCAAACCCCAATGATAACCCCAAATCCCCAATAATAACCCCAAATCCCAACAATAACCCCAAATCCCCAACAATAACCCCAAATCCCCAATAATAACCCCCAACCCCAACAATAACCCCAAATCCCCAACAATAACCCCAAATCCCAACAATAATCCCAAATCCCCAACAATAACCCCAAATCCCCAATAATAACCCCAAATCCCAACAATAACCCCAAATCCCAACAATAACCCCAAATCCCAACAATAACCCCAAATCCCCAACAATAACCCCAAATCACCAACAATAACCCCAAATACTAACAATAACCCCAAATTCCCAACAATAACCCCAAATCCCAACAATAACCCCAAATCCCCAACAATAACCCCAAATCCCAACAATAACCCCAAACCCCAACAATAACCCCAAATCCCCAACAATAACCCCAAATCCCCAACAATAACCCCAAATACTAACAATAACCCCAAATTCCCAACAATAACCCCAAATCCCAACAATAACCCCAAATCCCCAACAATAACCCCAAATCCCAACAATAACCCCAAATCCCCAACAATAACCCCAAATCCCCAACAATAACCCCATATCCCAAAAAGCACATTAAAACTCATGCAGGAAGAAAGAACTTCAAGACTCGAGAAAGCATTTAAATAGGTGACAACAATCCATGTCATTGACTGGGTTAAGGATGAAGGGAACATTTTCTTCCTCTGTTGTTGGTGACTAGGATGAATTGACTTAGGATACCCGCAGGTCAAGGGCCTTGGAAGGCAGCTGTGTCTTGATAGGCTGGAAGGACTGAAGACAGTTTCTCACAGATCCCCCACTAGGCGGCAGACCGCCAAGCTAAGAGACCACCTGGCCACCAAAGTCCTAGAGCTCTAGGAAGAGACATTTTTGTCAGTGACCTTCAATTATTATCTGCCTCACACAGGACCTTTGTAATAAGGATCTCTGTAATAAGGTCACATGTCTCATTTTTCAAACTTTCTTTTGGAGTGTTGCTCCTGCTTGGGCTTGCTAACAGCTGCCAACTTTTCCCCTGTATAAACCTGTAACCTTGGAGAAATAAGCTGATGTTCTGCAAAGAGACCGTGATCCCAGGAGTGAGCCATTGTGTCACCCTGTCCCCGCTTTTGGTCTTGGCTCTGAAAAGCCAAAATTCTCCGCATGCTGTTGCTTGGTTTTCCTTTGGACAATAATGTTTAGGATTGAGACTTCTTGTTCTTTTTTTTTTTTATGTTCTTTGAGATTGGGTTTCATGTATTTCAGGCTGGCATTGAGATTTGTGGCTGAAGATGACCTTGAACTTTCGGTCCTTTTGGTTCACCTCAGGATTGCTAGCTAACATAAGCGTGTTTATGGGTGATGGGAATTGAATTCAGGGCTTTGTGCGTGCTAGGGAATCACTCTACCGATTGAACCACATCCCAGCCTCCTGTTTATATTTCTTTATTTATTATTTTATGTGTAGGAGTGTATTGTGTGCATGCATGTAAGTGCACCCATGTCATGCAATGACTGAGGAGGTCAGGTGAGGTCATCGGATCCCCCTGGAACTGGAATTACAGATAGTTGTTAGATGCTACATGGGTGCTGGGATTTGAATCCAGGTCTTTTGCAAGAATAGTTAGCGTTCTTAACTGCTGAGTCATCTCTCCATCCCTTTATTTTTAAAAGATTGTTTATTTATTTGCAATTTCATACATATATAAAAATGTACTTTGATGATACCCCTCCATTATCCTCTCTTACTTCCCTTCCCGTCCACTGAATCCATTCTTCCCAATGTTTGCCAGACTCTCAGGAATGCTATAACTGGGTCACATCACAGCTCTAGCTTTAACTTTATGAAGATCTCCCATGGTGATTTCCATAGTGGCTGTACTAATTTACATTCTTGTGAACAGTATGAAGGGTTCCTTTCTTCCTGCACCCTCACTAGCATTTATTACTTTTTGTGTTCTATTAAAAAAACATTTTTTTTGTATTTTAACTGTTGTTGTTGTTATTATTATTATTATTATTAGGGTTTTTTTTTTTGAGACAGGGTCTCCCTGTAGCCCCAGCTGTCCTGGAACTCTATGTGGACCAGGCTTACCTTGAACTCACAGGGCTCTGCCTACTTCTGCCTCCGGAGTGCTGGGGTTAAAGGTATTTGCCACCATGCCCGGTGTATTTTATTTTTATTTTATGTGTATAAATATATTGGTTGCATGTAAGTAGGTGCACCATGAATTGCCCACAAAGATCAGAAGAGGATGTTGGATCCCCTGGAACCTCAGTCACAGACGGTTGTTAGCTACCACTTAGATTCTGGGAATCCAGCCCAGTTCCTCTGCAAGAGCAGCCAGTGTTCTTAACTGCTGAGCCATCTCTCCAGCCCTGCTTTTTGTATTCTTTATGGGTAGGGTGAGATGATAGCTTTGATTTGCAACTCTGTGTGGAATAAAGAAGTTGAACATCTGCTGGGCATGGTGGCCCATAACTTTAATCCTAGCACTTGGGAGGCAGAGACAGGTGGATCTCTGTGAGTTCAAGGCCAGCCTGGTCTACATAGTGAGTTCCAGGACAGCCAGAGCTACAGGGAGACCCTGTCTCATAAAGACCAAAAAAAAAAAAAAAAAAAAAAAAAAAAACAAGTTGAACATCTGTTTCATAACAATTGTCAGCTATTTCTTCTGAGAAATTTGTTTAGTCCATTTGCCCATTTATTGATTGAATTACCTATCTTTTTGTTTTCAATTTTTGACCTTTTTTTAAAAAAAATCTAAAATATCTGGCTATAAATAGTACATTGCATAGTATATGGCAATAATTTTCTTCCATTCTATAGGCCATTCTTTCATTCTGTTAATTGTTTTCTTTGATGTTCAGAAATATTTCAGTTGACACATTTCCACAGTCAATTTTTTCTATTTATCTTTATTTCTGTTAATGAAAACCAGAAATGAAAGAGAACATTAAAATAGATGCCACTGGAATATTCATAGAAAGGATGGATCATATGAAATTACTTCAAATACTGTATGCCACTAAATTGAGTAAATTAGAAAGAATGGGTAAATTTTTAGACACATAACCTTACCAAGACTGAATTATGAAGAAATGGATTTTTTGAATAGATCGATAATGAGCAAGGATATCAAATATGTAATAAAAGTCTCTTATCTAAGAAAAGCTCAGGTCTAGTAGGCCTTCACAAAACATATTCTGTTGGCAGCCCACCACCAATGAGAGCTGAAGAGCAATCACCTGGAACAGGGTCACATTTCTCCTAAAAAACGTGACAGCAGGAGTGTAGAGGTTCAGCTCCAGGACGGAAAGGATCTGCTTTGTGTCTTCAAATATACTTCTGTGATTTTCTATCTATCTCTCTATCTCTCTATCTATCTCTCTATCTCTCTATCTATCTCTCTCTCTCTCTCTATCTATCTATCTATCCTCTATCTAGTCTATTTCAAGTTAGATACCATAAAACCATATCTATCATCTATCTATCTATCTATCTATCTATCTATCTATCTATCTATCTATCTATCTATCTATCTATGTATCTATCTATCTATGTATCTATCATCTATTATCTATCATCTATCTATCTATCTATCTATCTATCATCTATCTATCTATCATCTATCTATCTATCTATCTATCTATCTATCTATCTATCAATCATCTATCTAGTCTATTTCAAGTTAGATACCATAAAACCATATCTATCTATCATCTATCTATCTATCTATCTATCTATCTATCTATCATCTATTTTAAGTCAGATACCATAAAACCAAATTTATCCATTAGAAAAAGCTTCACCTCTAATTTCAAAACTCAATACTAGCATCAAATATAAGAATCCTATTTAACTTAATCTTTCATCACAAAGCCTCTGTCAATTAGCATCAAATAGAAGAATCATGCTTTGTTTCTGGCAAATTTTATCATTGCTTCCACTAGTTCAGATGACCTCCGCTGGAGTTAGGCTCAACCTGGGGCACCTGAGTATTCAGAAGAATACAGGAATTAAGGATGGGCATGTTGACACACAGCTTTAATCTTAGCCCTTGAAGATTGGGGTAGGAATACCAGGAGGTCAAGGTTGTCTTGTCTATATAGCAGGTTTGAGGCCTGCCTAGGGTACATGAGACCTTACCTAAAAAGAAATAGCAAACAAACCAAAACACCATCAACAAAGAATACCGGAATCAAAGTGCTTGGCACCTGGGCTGACACAGCACCACAGTCTCTCCAGAGGAGTTACTGGGACTGGTTCCTTTAATAAGTGCTTCTGTCTTCTCAGTGCACTGGCCTGGCACTTTTCCACAAAGCCTTACTTTCATGGGTCAGTAGTTAGAAAGGGTCTGAAGACCTGTTCTTTAAACTTGGCTGTATTAAGAATTACCTGCAGGGTCTTATGAGTTAGATGCATAAGCTACTCCCCAGACAACTCCACCAGAAGTTTGAGAACAGGACCCAGGCAGCTGTGGTAGTTAAACTCCTCAGGTAATTCCCATGTACAGACATGTTTCAAAAGGTTGCTGCAAGTCAGTGGCTTTAATGTTAGCTTGTTTGAAAATTACCCCAGAGGAGCTTTTAAACACAGATTGTTGGGCTCCAGTCCCAGAGTTCATCATTCCGTGGTCTGGGGCAGCTGGATAATTTGCATTTCCAATAAGTTCCCAAGTGACATTAATGTTGTGCTGATCTGGGACAGTACTTTGAGAAATAACATTTTAAATTAAAGGAGTGATTGGCGCTGGAGAGCAGTACTTCTTATTTCCTCATTACGCCTGTCCACCTGCAGTTTATTTTTATTTAATTAATTAATTTATTTTTTAAAATTTTTATTTATTTTTGTATGTGTATGAATGTACTGTCTGCACGTAGGTCTGTGCACCCGTGTCGTGCAATGCCACAGAGGTCAGCAGAGGGTCTCGGATTCCCCTGGAACTGGAGTTCTCCTGGAATTGGAGTTATAGATGGTTCTTAGCTGCCATGTGGCATTGAACCCGGGTCTTTTGCAAGAGCAGTTGGTGCTCTTAACCACTAGGCTATCTCTCCAGCCTCTCACCTGCAGTTTAAACATAAGTAGAGCTCTCAGGCTGGAGACTGCACTGCGATATTCACTCTTTTTTTTTTTTTTTGACAGGGTTTTCCTGTAGCCCCAGCTCACCTGAAATTCACTATGTAGATCAGGCTAGCATCAGTCTCACAAAGATTGCCTGCCTCTGCCTCTGAGTATTGGGATTAAAGGGTAGTGTACTACCATGCCCATATCTTCACTGTGTGTTTTTATTTATTTTTAAATTTTATTTTATTTTTTATTATGTGTATGAATGTACTGTCTGCATGTAGGTTTGTGCACCCGTGTCGTGCAATGCCGTGGAGGTCAGAAAAGGGTGTTGGATTCCCCTGGCTGGAACTGGGAGTTAAAGACGGTTTTTCAGCGCCATATGGGTGCTGGGGATGAACACAGGTCCTCTGCAAGAACAGTTCCCGGCGCTTCTTAACTGCTAGGCCATCTCGCCAGCCCCTATTTATTTATTTATTTATTATTTATTTATTTAATTTATTTTTATAGGAATGTTCTTTACGATGTAGGGTAGGTGCACCGTATGTCAGTAATGCTGGCGGAGGTCAGAGCAGGCATTTGATTCCCGGAATTGGAGTCAAGCGAGTTCTACAGCCACACATGTGGGTGCTGCGCTGAATCAAACCCGGGTTCCTCCTGCAAGAGCACGTTGGCGCTTGAACCACTGAGCCCATCTCTCTCCAGCCCCCACTGTGTGTATTTTTCAAAAGTATTTATTTGTTTTTATTTTTATTTTATTTATTTATTTACTTTTGGTGTTTTTGAGACAGGGTCTCCCTGTAGCTCTGGCTGTCCTGGAACTCCTATGCAGACCAGGTTGGTCCTTGAACTCACAAGAATCCAACCTGCTTTTTTTCTCTGCTCCCAAGTGCTAGGATTAAAGGCATTCGGCACCACGCCCGGCTCAGAGTAGTTATTTTATTTATGTATTATTATATTTATATATATTTTTGAATTTAAAAATGTTATTTATTTTCTTGTTATGTGATGAAATGTACTGTCTGCATGTAGGTTTGTGCAACCCATGTCATGCAGATGCCACAGGAGATCAGAAGAGGGTCTCCTGATTCACCCTTGGAACTGGAGTTTCTCCTGGACATTGGAGTTACAGATGGTTCTTAGTGCCATGTGGGTGCTGGGGATCGAACCCCGATCCCTGCAAGCGCAGTCGGTGTCTTAACCGCCAGGCATCTCTCCAGCCCTAGACGGTATTTTATTTATTTTTTTTAATTTAAAAACATTTTTTTATTTTATTTATTTTCCGTATGTGTATGAATGTACTGTCTGCATGCAGGTTTATGCACCAGTTCATGCAATGCCGTGGATGTAGAAGAGGGGTGTCACATTCCCCTGGACTGGATTGTTTAAAGAGGGTTCTCACCGCCATGTGGGTGCTGGGGATGTGAACCCGGGTCCTCTGCAAGAGCAGTCGGCGCTCTTAACCGTCTGGCTAATCTCCAGCCCAAATATTTATTTTTTTAGGATGTGTGGAGGCCACACATCTGCAAGTGCAGAGAGAATATCAGATCCCTGGAGCTGGTTGTGAGCTGATTGACATGGGTGCTGGGAACTGAACTCAAGCCCCAACCTGGGTCCTTTGCAACAGCAGTAAGTGCCCTTAATCACTGAGCCATCTCTCCAAGCCTCTTCACTGTGTGTCTTTATTTTTTTTTGTTAATTTTTGATTTTTTGTCTTTTTGAGACAGGGTGTCCCTGTAGTCCCCAGCTGCTCTGGAACTCCACTCTGTAGACCAGGCTGGCCTCGAATCAACAAAGATCCACTGCCTCTGCCTCCCAAATGCTGGATTAAGGCGTGTGCCACACACTGGCTCACTGTGTGTCTTTAATACCTTGAACGGAAGCCAACCTGGTCTACATTGTAAGTTCCAGTCCAGCTGGGCTATAGGGAGACCCTTTGTCAAAGACTTCCTTACCCCCACAAAGGACCTTGTTTAAATGCCCTTTTAGCACCTAGGAAAATTATACTACCTTTTTTGTCTTTTTGAGACAGGGTCTCCCTGTAGCCCTAGCTGCCTAGAACATCCTAGGTAGACCAGGCTGGCCTTGACTCACAGAGATCCACCTGTCTCTGACTCCTGTACACTACTTTTTGATGTTTATTTATGTGTCCTTCATTCCCTGCCCCCGTCTTTGCCAAAGTTCAACATCAGGTGATTTCCTTAGTGCCTCCAAGGAACCTGGAGCTCATTGGCTTTCTGGTTAGCATGCTCCAGGGATCCTTCTGCNCTGTTTCCTCATTGGTAGGATTACTAGCTGCTACAGCTGGCTTTTTTGTCGCTGCTGGGAGCTGAACTAATGAATGTTCTCATGCAAGCAGAGTGAGCACCTTACTGATTCAGCCATTTCCCCAGCTCCTCTTTATTTATTTTTTTTTTTAATTCTGAAAGAAAATTTTCTGATAGAATAGCCCATACCATACAGGAAAATATCAAGATGGCTGCTAATCAGCCAACAGAACTATTTAATGAATATAATGCTTAGATGAGTGAAAAAAATCAAAAAAAATAAATAATTAAATATATTTGAAATGTGCATTTTTGACGTAAGCAAAGAAGACTATGCCCAGAGTTAACTTTCTCGTTTATGAACTCATCTAATACTGTCTATATTTTTTCTCTTTCAGCCTCCTACATCCTATTTTAAAATACTCAGATGCTTATCTCACTCTTTTTTTTTTATTTTTTTATTTTATTTTTTTTAATTAGTTTTTATTGATGCTTTGTGCATTTTCATACATTTTTCCAATTCAGTTCAGGCTTATTTCCCTTTCCCTCCCCCCACCCCACCGCCACCAGATCATGCATCTGCCACAATAACTGTCCTGCATTCTTTCTCTCAGTTTTTTTTTTTTTTCATTTTTTAGCTATAAGTTGTAATCCATGAGTACAAGCATCCTTCATGCAAAACCTAATCTGCAAGGCTTTGTGCCCAAACACCTACAGCCCCACCACCCAGTTGGGGGTGCAGTATGTTTTAGTTCAATCAAGTTGAATTCAAAATGAAGTGTTCCAGGACTACATGCTTGTAGTTTCACCATTCACCCCAATCGCAGGCCCTATACATTATCTACCACGCCCCCTTTTCTGCAAGTTGTTCCCTAGGCTTAGGAAAAGGGGCAAGGTGGATGAGAGGGTAAAACAGTCCACTCTCTCTGGAGCGTTGACTTGACTTCTGGTCAATTCTGGCTGGTTTCCTGTTCATGGGCTGACAGTTTGTCCAGGAAGTAAACCTCGATCCTACTAATGGAAGAACAAGCAATTGATCATATAGGTTATTTTAAGCAGCACTAATAGTTATTGGAGGTTACTTTAAGCATAGACAATGTTGGTTATGTTAATCATGGAATTACAATTTTTCCCCCCTGTTAAATTGACAGGTCTTACTGTGGCTTATAACAATCTCCCAACCTGTAGAGGATGTAAGCTATGTGGCATCAGCCATTGGGTTATTTCCTCCAAGGGGGAGAGCCAAGGCCAATTAGATTTGGGATATCTCAGGACATGGCTGCCTCTGACTGCACAGTATTTCCGGCAGGTGCGCGTGTAGCTGGTGCTGACGGTGGAGTCTTGCTTGACTCAAGGGAGACCCATATTTGCTTTAGCTATTGGTTTAGTGGCCCTTTGGTACACTCTCTGGCATTCCAGAGGCCATCTGTACACTTTAGCATGTGGTAGGTCTCAATAGCATCCTGATGTTAACGTCAGGTCTTCGGCAAGCGGGTCTATTGCCCTCCTCCTGATAGTATCCCAACTTAGAGGAAGGAGCCTTCTTACCTTTTGTGGGCCTTGGATCCCCTGGCACACATCCACTGGTAGTAAACAATCCATTGCTTGATGCTTATCTCACTCTTTAAGAAGATTTGTAGACAGCCAGGTGAAGACTCTTTTCACTGACAACATTGACTGAATTAGTAGGTTCTATTTAAAGATAGCATTTAATGAACCACGTTTTTCTCAAGTAGCAAATCCCAACACAAGGCACACTTCCCTGCTGGAGAAGCAGAGGTGTTGGAGGGGTTAGATTCCAGGACTGATATTTCAGGAAGGAAGCCACGAAGCAGGCAGCAGAAGTAAGAGCGCAAACCAATCAGTATTCCCCGAATTTCCAATCCACATCCTTTGAAAACTAATAGCTTTTGAGTATGCTGTTTTCCTTTTCATTAAAGAAAGGACAATTTTTTTCTTGGTGGGGGGCATAGCTTTGAGTTCACAGCAAGACTGAGAGGAAGAAGATACAAGTTTCCTACCTACCACACACATGCATGGCTTCTCCCATCACCAACATTCCCAACCAGAATGGGATATGTTACAATCCACGGACCTACACCAATGGCCCACTATTACCCAAAGTCCGTCGTTTACACTGCAGTGACTTCTTGGCACTGTCCGTCCAGTGGGTTTGGGTGCATGTGTAATATGTACGCATCATTGTTCTGTAGAATATTTTCACCGCCCCAGATGCCCTGTGTGCTCTGCCTACTCATTCCTCTTTCCTGCAGTCTCTGGCAACCCCTTCTCCTTTTGTTTTCTCCACAGCTTACGTTTTCCAGCATGTCTTGTGTTTGGGAATCATATCCCATGCGTTCTTTTCAGACTGGCTGCCTTTCCTTAGGAGTATGTATTTAAACTTCTTTCCAGGAGCTGGAGATGGTGGCTAAGTGGTTGAGTGCTTGCCTACCTTGCAGAGGTTGGGGGTTCGTTCCCAGGGGAATTTCAGGTCACTCACAACCAATGTAAACTTCCGGTCCAGGGAGATCCAATGCTCTCTTATTAGCTCTGTATTTGCACACATGTCTAGATACACATACCCACACAAACAAATAATCTTAAATAAAATTCTGGGGGGAGAGGGTTGTGGTGGCGCACGCCTTTAATCCTTAGCACTTGGGGAGGCAGAGGCAGGCAGATCTTTGTTCGAGTTCAAGGCCAGCCTTGTCTACAGAGTGTGTTCCAGGACGCTGGGGCTACAGGGAGACCCCCACCTCTGTCTCAAAAAGACAAAAAAAAAAAAACAAAAATAAAAAGAAAAATCTGGGGGAGTAAGGCTGGGAGGATGGGCTCAGTGGTTACGAGTTATGTAAAAAAAAAAAAAGGAGTACTGCCACTCTTGAAGAGGCACCCAGTTTCGATCTCAGCATCCACATGGTTGTTAACAAACTATCTGTAACTCCAATTTGTGGGATCCAATGCCATCCTCTTACTTCTGTGGACATTACACGATATGATTACACTTAACACACATATAGGCAATACGCTACATATACATAAAATAAAAAATAATAAACATATTAAAAAAGAATCTTGGGTTTGGAGAGATGGGCTGAGCAGTTAAGAGCACTGGTCTGCTCTTGCAGAGGACCAGGTTTTGGTCCCAGCATCCCAGTGGTGCTGGGAACCAAGCAACTCTTATCTTTAACTCTAATTCCAGAGGAATGACTGCAATCTCTGAGCCCTGTGAGCATTTGTACCACATTAAGTTTCTTACTACATTGCAGGGCAAGCATACATTTGTATACATAAAATATTTTAAAAAGGAATGTTCAAGCGTCCTCCAATGTGTTTTCCTGGCTTAATAGCTCGATTCCTGTTTATGGTAAGCAACCAGTGCATCGTATATCTGTAATTCTTTTATTTATCCATCCTCCTTAGTGGCACTTTATTTTCTCACTAATTTAGTCTGTTTATGAAATTCAAGGATATTATAAAATTCCTTGACCTAAGGGTTATGATTTTGAGACTAAGTTTGTAAAGTTTGCAAAATTTATAGAAGAAAGTCTGCTTCAAGACAGGAGGAAGCGGGGGCGGGGGGGAACCTGCTTATGGAGTTGGCTGTGCGCAGCCTGCGGCTCCTGGCATTAGCGACTATGAATGCTTATACATCCCTGACAGGGGCACCACATGGTAACCAGGTTATAAATGCTGGTGCTCTTATTTCCTTTCTGTGGAGGGCTTATTTATTTGGAAGATATTTATTCGGAGGCTTCTCTGTGGCATGTTTTGGAAACTCAGAGGTGTGTAAGATAGTTTCTTCTCTAGAGGGACTTCATAGGGGAAGAGAACAGGTGTACTAGGAGTGGTCCTGCCTTAGACGGAGGATGGGGGATGGAGCGTGGGAAACCTAGGCAATGGGTTAGGAATGACCCTCGTGTGCTTTTTCTCAGGGATCACTAACCTGTAGAGGATGTAAGCTTGTGGCATCAGCCATGGGTTATTTCTCCAAGGGGAGAGCCAATAGCCAATTAGATTTGGGATATACAGGCACATGGCTGCCTCTGCTGCACAGTATTTCCAGGCAGGTGAGGTGTAGCTGGTGCTGACGGTGGAGTCTTGCTTGACTCAGGGAGACCCATATTTGCTTTATTGGTTTAGTGGCCTTTGGTAACACTCTCTGGCATTCCAGAGGCCATCTGTACACTTGCATGTGTGGTCTCAATACATCCCTCCCATGTTAACGTCAGGTCTTCGGCAGCAGGGTCTTATTGCCTCTCCTCCTATAGGTATCCCAACTTAGAGGCAAGGAGCCCTTACCTTTTGTGGGGCCTTGGATCCCCTGGCCAACATCCACCTGGTAGAACAATCCATTGCTGATGTATCTCACTCTTTAAGAAGATTTGTAGACAGCCAGGTGAAGACTCTTTTCACTGACAACATTGACTGAATTAGTAGGTTCTATTTAAAGATAGCATTTAATGAACCACGTTTTTCTCAAGTAGCAAATCCCAACACAAGGCACACTTCCCTGCTGGAGAAGCAGAGGTGTTGGAGGGGTTAGATTCCAGGACTGATATTTCAGGAAGGAAGCCACGAAGCAGGCAGCAGAAGTAAGAGCGCAAACCAATCAGTATTCCCCGAATTTCCAATCCACATCCTTTGAAAACTAATAGCTTTTGAGTATGCTGTTTTCCTTTTCATTAAAGAAAGGACAATTTTTTTCTTGGTGGGGGGCATAGCTTTGAGTTCACAGCAAGACTGAGAGGAAGAAGATACAAGTTTCCTACCTACCACACACATGCATGGCTTCTCCCATCACCAACATTCCCAACCAGAATGGGATATGTTACAATCCACGGACCTACACCAATGGCCCACTATTACCCAAAGTCCGTCGTTTACACTGCAATGACTTCTTGGCACTGTCCGTCCAGTGGGTTTGGGTGCATGTGTAATATGTACGCATCATTGTTCTGTAGAATATTTTCACAGCCCCAGATGCCCTGTGTGCTCTGCCTACTCATTCCTCTTTCCTGCAGTCTCTGGCAACCCCTTCTCCTTTTGTTTTCTCCACAGCTTACGTTTTCCAGCATGTCTTGTGTTTGGGAATCATATCCCATGCGTTCTTTTCAGACTGGCTGCCTTTCCTTAGGAGTATGTATTTAAACTTCTTTCCAGGAGCTGGAGAGGTGGCTAAGTGGTTGAGTGCTTGCTACCCTTGCAGAGGTTGGGGGTTTCGTTCCCAGGACATCAGGTCACTCACAACCAACTGTAATTCCGGCTCCAGGAGATCCAATGCTCTCTTATAGCCTCTGTATTTGCACACATGTCTAGATACACATACCCACACAAACAAATAAATCTTAAATAAGAATCTGGGGGAGAGGGTGTGGTGGCGCACGCCTTTAATCCTAGCACTTGGGAGGCAGAGGCAGGCAGATCTTTGTGAGTTCAAGGCCAGCCTGGTCTACAGAGTGTGTTCCAGGACAGCTGGGGCTACAGGGAGACCCTGTCTCAAAAAGACAAAAAAAAAAAAAAAAAATCTGGGGGAGAGCTGGAGAGATGGCTCAGTGGTTAAGAGTATGTAAAAAAAAAAAGAGTACTGACCACTCTTGAAGAGGACCCAGTTTCGAGTCTCAGCATCCACATGGCAGTTAACAACTATCTGTAACTCCAATTTTAGGGGATCCAATGCCATCCTCTTACTTCTGTGGACATTACACGATATGATTACACTTAACACACATATAGGCAATACGCTAATATACATAAAATAAAAATAATAAAATATTAAAAAAGAATCTTGGGGTTGGAGAGATGGCTGAGCAGTTAAGAGCACTGGTTGCTCTTGCAGNAAAAAAAAAAAAAAAAAAAAAAAAAAATCTGGGGGAGAGCTGGAGAGATGGCTCAGTGGTTAAGAGTATGTAAAAAAAAAAAGAGTACTGACCACTCTTGAAGAGGACCCAGTTTCGAGTCTCAGCATCCACATGGCAGTTAACAACTATCTGTAACTCCAATTTTAGGGGATCCAATGCCATCCTCTTACTTCTGTGGACATTACACGATATGATTACACTTAACACACATATAGGCAATACGCTAATATACATAAAATAAAAATAATAAAATATTAAAAAAGAATCTTGGGGTTGGAGAGATGGCTGAGCAGTTAAGAGCACTGGTTGCTCTTGCAGATGACCCAGGTTTGGTTCCCAGCCCCCACGTGGCAACCAGCAACCATCTATAACTCTAATTCCAGAGGAATTGAATGCCATCTCTGAGCCCTGTGAGCATTGTACCACATAAGTGTACTTACATACATGCAGGCAATACATTTGTATACATAAAAATATTTTAAAAAGAATGTCAAGCGTCCTCCAATGTGTTTTCCTTGCTTAATAGCTCGATTCCTGTTTATGGTAAGCAACCAGTGCATCGTATATCTGTAATTCTTTTATTTATCCATCTCCTTCAGTGGCATTTATTTTCTCACTAATTTAGTCTGTTTATGAAATTCAAGGATATTATAAAATTCCTTGACCTAAGGGTTATGATTTTGAGACTAAGTTTGTAAAGTTTGCAAAATTTATAGAAGAAAGTCTGCTTCAAGAAGGAGGAAGCGGGGGCGGGGGGGACCTGCTATGGAGTTGGCTGTGCGCAGCCTGCGGCTCCTGGCATTAGTGACTATGAATGCTTATACATCCCTGACAGGGGCACCACATGGTAACCAGGTTATAAATGCTGGTGCTCTTATTTCCTTTCTGTGGAGGGCTTATTTATTTGGAAGATATTTATTCAGAGGCTTCTCTGTGGCATGTTTTGGAAACTCAGAGGTGTGTAAGATAGTTTCTTCTCTAGAGGGACTTCATAGGGGAAGAGAACAGGTGTACTAGGAGTGGTCCTGCCTTAGACGGAGGATGGGGGATGGAGCGTGGGAAACCTAGGCAATGGGTTAGGATGACCCTCGTGTGCTTTTTCTCAGGGATCACAACTGTGTGCTATTGCTCTCCAATGGCTGAAGATAGTTATTTCTTACATTTTTCTCTATTTAAAAAAATTCTTTGCAATGTGGGGTAATTATGGACTGTCTGGGTGCTTAGAAGAAGTATTTTAGATAAATTATTAAGAATCCTCAAACTATTTCCATTCCTCTCTATGGCATCTTTTCCAAAATATATAAATGTGGGGAATGGTAGAAATAGGCCTGAGGCTGTGAGGCTCTCATGGATCATTCTAATTGCTGAGAGCATGCAGGTGCTGTGTTCTCTTGAAGCCCCAGCTCTCAGCACTTGGTGTAAGTGCTCAGAATGCGGGTCTGCCTTAGGGGCTGGAGTTTCCCCTCAGTGACACCCCTGTGCACTCACATTCCTCTTCTTATCTGAGCAATGCTTGGTAGATTGTAAACTTCATGATGTTAAAAGTCTATTTCTTTCTTTATTTTTGAGACAGCATCTCACTATATGGGCTAGGCTGGTCCTGAACTCCCTGCGATACTCCTGCTTCAGCATCCAGAGGGCTGGGATTACTGGTGTGTGCTACGACTTGTGGCTGTGCTGTGCTTTGCACAGTGTCTAGTATCTCTTTTTACCTAACATGTTGTGGGTAAGAAACATGAAAATGCCTTGAGAAAGTTTTTTTTTTTTAGAGAATCTTTTTTAAAAGTTTATTTATTTATTTATTTTTTATGTGTATGAGTGTACTGTCTGCATATAGGTTGGTGCACCCATGTTGTGCAATGCTGCGGAGGTCAGAAGAGGGCGTTGGATTCCCCTGGAACTGGAGTTAAAGATGGTTCTCAGCCTCCATGTGGGTGCTGGGGATCGAACCCCATGGGTCTTCTGCAAAAGCAGTCAGTGCTCTTAACCACTACTCCATCTCTCCAGCCCCTAGAGAATTTTTTAAACAATTTATACTGATTGAAAAATCCATTATAGAACAGTGAAACCAGGATGAATGGGAAGAGTAAATGGAACAATGATATACTGCGCACTTGTTATATCCCACATACGATTATTTGCTGACTTTGAGATTTTTATTTTATTTTTTTAATTTCATTTATTTTTTTTATGCATATGAATGTACTGTCTGCATGCAGGTTTGTGCACCCATGTTGTGCAATGCCACAGAGGTCAAAAGAGGGTGTTGGATTCCCTTGGAACTGGAGTTGAAGATGGTTCTCAGCCTCCATGTGGGTGCTAGGAATCGAACCCGGATCCTCTGCAAGAGCAGTCAGTGCTCTTAATTGCTAGGCCATCTTTCCAGCCCCAAGAGGTTTTTATTTGTGAATGTCATAACAACAGTAACAGCAGTGGTCCCTGACTGAAGACCAAGGTCAGTGATCTGTGTTCATAGAAATAAACAGTGAACATAATAAGTTATAAGGCAATAACAAATAAGGTGCATGAAGTTTTACAAGGTGTTATGTGACAGTGAGATGCTATTGAAGGCAAAAGGTATCAGAGTAGGAGTATGGGAAAGGGCTGGGATGGTGAGAAGATTATGGTTTTGAATAGAATGGTGAGAGCAGCCTTCAGTGAGGAAGGAGTCTTTCAGCAAAGACTTGAAGTGAAATCAGTTATGCCTCTTAGAGTGTTTCAGGGATCTGGCTCCATGGAGATGCAGCTTTGGGGTGTTCTAGGAAAGGCTGAAAGCTCCATGCGACTGGAGGGGGAACAGTAGGGAAAGCAGGAAGAATCGAGGTTGGAATAGAGAACAAAGTAGAGAGATCATAGGGACTTGTGGGTGGGAAACTATACATTCCGCCATTGAGCACACAAACAATATTTTCTTGTTCTGGTGTTTTTTCAAACACTATTTCATCTTCTTTTTTCTTTTTCTTTTTCTTTTCTTTCTTTCTTTTTTTTTTTTTTTTTGTCTTTTGAGACAGGCCTCCCTATAGCTCCAGCGTCCTGGGAACTCACTATGTAGACCAGGCTGGCCTCGAACTCATTGAGATTCATCCTGCCTCTGCCTCCCTAATGCTGTGATCATTAAAGGTTTGTGGTCACCACCCACTGGGCTTCAAAACACTTATTTCTTTTTTTCTTAAACACTATTTTCTATAGCAAGTCATCAGTCCATGAAATTATTGAAATAGACTTTTGAATAATGTAAGGAGGAGTGCTGGCCTTCTGAGTTAAGTACTCAGAAGCCTAACGTAACTCAAGAGAGCTAAGAGAAGTGAGAAAGTGAAGACTGAAGAGAGAGTGGAGACTAAGCATTGGTAACTGTTATGGATTAAAATATGAAGCGTGGAGCTAGGCACTGTGGCTCACACTTGTGATGAAGGTACTCAGGAAGCAGGGGCAGGAGGATGGGTGAAAGTTTGAGCCAGACTGGTTGACATGTGAGTTCAAAGCCAGTCAGGAATACATAGTGAAGGCTTGTCTCAAAAACCTAAATCAAACAAACAAAAAAACCCCCAAATTACACAACAAATACCGTGCAACAAGTCATTTAAAATGCTTTGAAACTTTCTTACCTAATTAACCACTAACTTTGTCTCTATGATATGTAAAGAAAAATTATGTGTAGTAATGGCTTTAAAGATTATTTAACAATTATTTTGTTATCTTGTGAGTATGTGTATATGTGCATGTGAGTATAGGCGTGTATGTACCATGTACTAACATGTTAGTACAAGCACACATACAATAGTTACATACAAGCTCCTCCAGCTGGACAATGGGGGCCTCGGGCTGTATATGTTTGGACATAGCTACTTGCAAATTGGTTTTACATTGTGAGGATGCTTGTATTCACTACTTATTACCTTTTATTAAAAAAAATAAATTTAAAAAAAAGAACTAAAAATAAAACTGCATATTATATACAACACAATTTACTTATGTTAATCCTGTTGAGCGCCAATCCTTTTAAAAAATTTTTTTAAAAACTTTCTTTATTTTGGTTATGTGTATGAATGTACTGGTCTGCATGCAGGTGTGTGCACCCGTTTCGTTGCAATGCCGCAGAGGTGAGAAGAGCGGTTGTCGGATTCCCCTGGGAACTGGAGTCTCCTGGAATTGAAGTTTCAGCTTGGTTCTCGGCCGCCATGTGGGTGCTGGGGATTGAACCTGGGTCCTCCTCAAGAGCGGTCGGCTCTCTTAACCGCTAGGCCATCTCTCCAGCCCCCAATTCCTTTTTTTACTGTGTTGTGGTAACTAAAAGAGAGGCTTCTCAAATTGTGAAATATCTCCTACTCTGGAGATAATGGAAGCTGATGAGTTCTTTGCATCCCATTTTCAAGCAATCATTCTTCTTCAGTTGAGTCATCTATAAAATTAAGATACCAGTAGCCTATAGAATGATTAGAAAGACATGGTAGAAAACATGTGTATGTGCTTAAATAGATTAAATAGTTGCATACTGAATTTGAAAATTATTTATTAAAATTATAAGTAATGTTATCTTCTTTCAATTTTAAATTAACCATGCTTAAAATACCTCCCAATCCCCAAATCCCCAAACCAAACTAATTATCAACATCTCTCAGAGACACTGTATCCATCTGTAAATGTATGGCTTTGGAATGAATGATGCTAAATTTTGATTACAGTTAGTGTTAAATGAAGACATTGTCACTCTGTCTACTTTATTCTATTTGATTTTTTGAGGGTGTGTTCTTAAAGAACTGTGGCTATAGCTAGGTATCACTGTTTCCCAGGTATCTTTTAAGAGGAAAAAAGACAAGGAAGGGTTGATTTATAATCCTGTAAGATCCAGTGCAGTTGGAAAATCTAAACCCCAATGGTTCCCTCACTCCTAGTTTTTCAAGCCAATAGAAAGCTCAAAAACAGATCCTACTATAAACAAACACATAGCTTAAAATCTGTTTTAATACATTTGATAGGTCATTTTTATAGAGTCACTTCAGCCATGGAATTGGGACAAGAGCAAAGGCAAAGTTGTGCTTCTTTAATCAGGGATTGGGAGTCTCTGCAGGAAATCCGGGAAGCACCACTAACAGGCAGAGCTCTGCCAATCTTAGTTTGTCCCCACAGTCTCAGAACTGATACAAAATCATAATTCATTTTGAAGCCAATGACTACCAAATGTCTTCTTTGAAAGTTTTGAAAATAATAAATGGTTCCTAAGAGATGAACATTTAGCAATACATTTGGCCTGGAAGCTTGCTGAGGCATGCAACTTATTAACAAGAACCAACAAATTCACACAGTGCATTTTGGTGATTAACAACTGTGTATTTAGCACGAAAAATAACACAGTTGCAGAGACTAGGAAATAAGCAGAAAATTTCTTTGCATGGGTGATTTCCATAAGCTATGCTTCTCTATGCTGTGTACTAGGAGTGGAGTAGTTATTTCTATAATCAGAGAAATATCAATTTTTAGAAACAAAATATATCAAAACACAACAAACATTTGTTTATGTATTCCCTATGGCTGTTTTCACATTACACAGGAGAGCTGAGTAGTTGCAGCAGAGATGATTATAGCCAGCAAACCTAAATGTTTATTGAATGAACTTTTGCAGAATGAGTTTTCTAAGATGAGTTCTTTAGCAATGTATTGCATATTGTAAAATGTATATAATGTTTTTGAATGGGGTGTATGAATGAATAAATGAGGTCGATTGATTTAATTAACATTAATAACACTCAATTTGATGTGTTTTATGGGATTGCTGAAAGTTCAACTGTGCCCCCAAACTCACGCCCAGTCTATTTTACCATTGTCTTCCTAGAAGAATCCCCATGTGTGTAGCTCTTTACCCTTTGTGAGACATTGCTATTTTGTTGTTATTTGGCCTTAATAAAAATGTTCTCAAAAAAAAAAAAAAAAGAAAAGCAGACTAGAACACATGTCCAGACTTCATCGAACATGAAGGAGGGTGCAGGAAGAGAAGTCAAAAGAAATGTTGAGGGAAAGTGGAAGCCATGATTCATGACATGAATGAGACTAAACATACCAGTAATCACAGAAAAATCCATAACACACATGGTTCCTTTAAAAAGTACTTTGAGCCAGGTGTGGTGGCACATGCCTTTAATCCTAGCACTTGGGAGGCAGAGGCAGGAGGATCTCTGTGAATTCAAGGCCAGCCTGGACTACATAGAGAGTTCTAGGCCAGCTGGGGCTACAGGGAGACCCTGTCTCAAAAAGACCAAACAAAAGTACTTTGAGCTTTCAATAAGCTAATAATCTGAATTCATACAAATGGGCCATCTTATAAACATGAGTTGAGTTCAAAAGATTGTAATCACTCAAAGAAAAATGAGAAACTAGCGGGTAGAGACATGGCTCAGTGGTTAAGAGCACTGGCCACTCTTGAAACAGAGCTGGATTCAATTTTCAGCCACTCATATGGTGGCTAACAACTGTTCATACCTCTAGTTCCAGGGGAATCCAATGTCCTCTTATGACCTCCACAGGCATTGTACAAAAAGGGTGCACTTACACACATGCAGACAATACAGTCATATACATAAAATAAAAAATAAAATATTAAAAATAGGAAGGAAGAAAAATGAAAATCTAAAGACTATCAAGAGAAGCTGAAGCCCAAAGTGGGTGGGCACTGTGCGTCTGACCCCAGTGCTGATGTTTGGTGCTTATGAAGTAAACAGCTCAGCCTGAGTGCCGTGAGTCTCAGGGCTCAACTAACTTCCCTGGCTGGTTGAACTAGAAAGGACTCTGCCCACTTTTTCTGAGAAATTATGAGATATCTGCTTCTTACCTAGGGTTTGGGATGAGGGAGGAGAAATGTGCTCTCCTATTGGGTATAAACATAAACGTTTTCTATAATCTCACATACAGAATACTTTAGAATAATCAGGCATTGATGAAGAAAAAATACTCAATTCTTTTTGGTCTTTTTGAGACAGGGTCTCCCTTTAGTCTCAGCCGGCTTGGAGCTCCCTATGTAGACCAAACTGGCCTTGAACTCACAGAGATCCACCTGCCTCTGCCTCCTGAGGGCTGGGATTAAAGGCATGCACCACCACACGCAGCAAAATACTCAATGTTTTAGTTGTTTTTATAACAAAGGGACTAACTATGTAGCCTCAGCTGGTCTGGAACTTAACTTGTAGACCAGGCTGGTCTTAAAGCTGTGGTGACACGATGCCCAACTTTAAATCTTTCTATGATGATTTATCAAAACTTCATATTGTACTTCATATTCTATAATGGGGTGTCAATAATGCTACTGGACACCACAGGCTGACAAACAAAAAGCCTAGTGGCAGGATTGAGTTACTTTTTTTGAATTGCTTGGGCTAATGGTATCCCACAGATCCCCAAACTTTTTGGCTATTGCCATTCCTCTTTGTTACCCTCCAGAACTTGATATAAGATCCCATTGCCAGAGCCACCGCATGCGTGAGCCACAGAACATGGAGCTATCAAGCTGGTACCAATCTGGAAGCATCACCCACCCTGGCTAGCTATCAGGAAAGAAAAGTAACCATTTAGTAAAGTAATAGCAGTAGGTTCTTCCATGGGGGTTTATGGCCCATCTAGCCACAGGTTCTTGTCCCCAGGCCTTAAATCCAATCAGAAAGTGTTTGGTTGTTCTTAGGACATTTGTGCCCCAGTGGGTATATTTTTCCAGGAAGCCTTGAATTCTCAGCTGAGAAAAAGTCTGGTTAATTTGAGGGGGGGTGTCATCTCATCCCTAAACTGCCTAATCAATTTCTAGCTCCTGTTTAGTTATGTTACTCTCAGAAAAGGGTCACCCCAGTTGCCAGAAGGGAATCTGGATGCTGACTGCTCTGGCTTCTTCCATGCTGAAAAGAGTCGTTGGGTGTGGCAACTGGGGTATCTCCCATTCAGAGAGTATCCCCCCAAGCATAACTATAGAGGGGAAAAAATCCTTGACTGGTGCCCGTGAAAGCAAAATGAAGGCAGGAGTATGATCTAGGCAGGGCACCAAGAGGAGTAAGAACAGGGTGAATTCCAATGTCCAACTTAAAAGTTAATTAGAATTTCTTGATCAGGAGCTTCAAAGTGTCCATTTATTAGGTTTCTCCTTCTGTTCATTTGGCCATGATGTCTGGACTGAGGATCTGATTTTCAGGGTTTTTAATAGGATAAGAGTTTCCACTTAGTTGCTGGGTTTCAGTGGGAGAAAGGCTTAGCCAACACCTGGGCTTTCTCTGTTGTCTCCTGACACCTTTGGGTGATGTCTATAACATCAAAATGTAGTCCCTAAGGATCCAAATGCCCTCTGACCACCTCCAATGCTTCCCAATGCTCTTGGGGTACCCTAAGTCCCCCTCTTGACTTTGCCTTTAGCTGCTTGGAATGCACCCGCCACCTTGGGAACTGCCATCTTGGTAAAGCCTCTTCTATATCACTGCATTCTTTTTTTTCTCTTTTATTTGTTTATTTTTTTAAGGGATTCTACAATATAATAGCACAGTTGTTTTCAGATAACATTGACGTTAGTCAGTTTGCCACACAATTAGGTAATTGGTGCATTTTTTTTTGAAGTGAGCCAAATTATTAAGGATAAGCAATGAATGTGACATTCATGTAAAACCAATGTGCAATTATCTATGTCCAAATTTTGAACAACCCAAGGTTCCCATAGTCCAGTTGGAGAAGCTTGTATGCACAAGCATGTTGATCAAATAGGAGTCCAGTCTATATTGCTGTAGTCTCCTGATTCACCCCAATCTCTCCGCAGCCCTTACATTCTACCACGCCTCCTCTTCTGCAAGTTGTTCCCTAGGCTTTGGGAAAGGAGCACAAGTGAGTGAGAAGCAAAACAGTCTATTTTCTCTGGAGATGTCATTTTGGACTCTTGTCTGTTCAGGTTGTTCCCCTTCATGGATTGACAGCTTATCCAGGGTCCCTTTTTAATCCTTATCACTGCATTCTATCTCCCCTTCCTTTTAGGCCCCTACCAGGGCTCCTTACTAATTTCCTGAGCTCTGTGAGTTTTCTAAATCTGAACAAACCAGTATTTAGAGAAAGAGTTGCAGTTTAGCTATCTCATTTTATTGTCTAAGAAGCAATAATGAACTAATTGAAATATTCTAGGAAAACAACAAAACCTTTTAGATATTTTCATCCTGCAAGATATTTATGCTACAGTACATTATGTTTTTCACATTTCCATCATTATGAACAAAGCACAGGAATAACATTGGCTAAGAATTAATTAGAAATAACAGAAGCCGAAATGCAGAAAAAGGTTTCCTGATAGAGTGTGTGAAGTTTAGCATTCAAGATAGGTAAGTTAACTTATTCCCAGAAAGTAATCACTATCATTTTGAAAGAGTTTCTTGGTTATTTACTGCAGCAGCGTTCATGATAATGAAAGAAGCAAATAATTTTGGTGTTTAATAACAGAGTATTTTGAAGTTACTAATTGAGATCTTTTGAAGAATATTAAACAATGTCTCATAAGATTTTAGGAATAATTTTTTTCATTAAAAATGTTCTCCTATGTTAAGTGTTAGCATAATTATTATAGGTAGGCTTGAAGCCCCACATATAAATATTTTCCTTTGGAGAGAAGAAATAGTTGAATGAGGGTTGGCAGGAAGATGTGCTTCCTGAAGTGGATTAAGGCATCATTGTTCAAGGTGAAAATTGCATATGGTTTTCTAATCACAGGCATAAGTTCCTCTTGCTGAGATGAGTCTTCTCTGATGTGGGATGCATGGCTTAAGAAGTACAATGCATTGAACTGACCTGCAGCTAATCTATTCCACTGCTGGCCTTCATAAAACACCTCAGCAAATTCATTAAATATTAAAGTTCGAATCCATTTCTTACCACTTTTGGGTGTCTAAGAACACTATATTGTTCAAATGTAGATATGCAAACTCTAGCCACAAACATTTGTGAGAAAGTTTACATACAGTAGCATAATTTTTAAAAAGGTCATTCATAGCTCTCCCAGGAAATAAGAATGATCCAGGGCAGATTATCTTGTTTGGCTTGCTGTCAGCTGAACCCAGTTAGAAATGCCATTAAATTAATTCAGTATGGAAAGGAAAAAAAAATCACAAAAACTTAAAGCCTGGGACAGAGTTGTTTCTGGGAGACAAGCTTTTCTTTCAGTCAATGTGTGCCCTCTATGGTGGCTGTGGCAGGTGTAGAACCTTTCTCCTTTACTACTATCACTGTTCATCTTTGCATTGCTCGGTTCCTGCCTTTTACCTGCCCTGGGCTTACACAGCACGGAGCACTTCCCCTCCAACCATATTAGTACAATTGGTTTCAGGGCCTTGGTTTTGCTTAAGTTTTCTCCATGATTATAACTACAGAGTTTGATTTACAGAAAGATGACAGCCCTGTGGCACAGCAGTAGAGCACTTGCCTAGCTTGTGTGGGGCCCCAGGTTCAATCCTCAATATCATTACTTCACCCCTAAGGGAAAGAAAGGCTACACAGAGAAAGGATTAAAGTAGAGAATCAACCAGGTTGTTTATAGACCTGTGCTGGTTAGTTGGTGTCAACTTGATACAAACTACAATCACCTGGGAAGAGGGAAACTCAGCTGAGGAATTTTCTCCATCAGATTGGCCTGTGGCCATGTCTGAAGGCTTTTATTCGATTGTTAATTGATCTAGGAGGGCCTATCCTACCGTAGGCAGTGTCATCCCTGGGCAGGTGGGCCTGGACAGTATGTGAAAAGAAGCTGAGCAAGCCAGGGGGTTCAATCCAGAGAGCAGTATTCTTCTGTGTTTCTGCTTCAGTTCCTGCCTTGAGTTCCTCCCCTGACTTCCCTCAGTAAACCATTACCTGGAAGTGCTCTGCTTCCGCACCCCACAAAAAGAAAGAAACACATAAGAATGTTGGATATTGTGTATAAACCAGGAAACAATTTTCAAAAACCATTCAACCCCAGCCTTAATTAAGGACTAATAAACACATTAATAGGCACAGCAAAGGACATTGGTGTAGTAGTGGCATTTTTATATTGGGGGTAATCAACAACTACCTCATGGGACTTAAAGCCCGCTCAGTGGGAGAAAACTCATGTGTGGTACTGTAAACACACACATACCAAAATACACAATGCGGGAGAGGTCACAGATATTAGAGAAAACCGCAAGGCTGTCATATTCCTAGACAAATGTAATTTCTTTCTATGTGTAAAATATGGATCCTTATATTTACAGACAAGTATCCCAATTACCAGTCATCAAAGAAGCTTCTTTTGTAAAGATGTATTAGAGTGCTACAACTGGTTACACACAGAGATTGTCTGTGAATTGCCCAAGTTTAAGTGGCGCGTCTACAATGCAACCTCTACACACAAGGCTCACAGAACATAGAACAAGGGGAAGAGGACACTAATGCATCTCTCAACTCTCATCCATGTAGCTCCTTCATGTAACAGAGACACAAATGGCCAAAAGGTAGAGAATGAGAGTCTGTAGAATTCGGGTCCTCGGTGAGTGGAAAGAAGGTAAAAACTGGAGGCTTAGAAGGGACTGTGAGATTTGGTCTTCTGGACATGAGATTAATGCATTTACGAACTCACTATAGCCATGGTTACCTGCACAAGGTCTGTCCAATAAGATCAGACAACATTCTAGCTGGGTGTGGTGGCTCATGCCTTTAATTTTTTTTTTTTTTTTGGTCTTTTTTGAGACAGGGTTTCCCTGTAGCACCAGCTGTCCTGGAACTCACTCTGTAGACCAAGCTGGCCTTGAACTCACAAAGATCCGCCTGTCTCTGCCTCCCAAGTGCTAGGATTAAAGGCGTGTGCCACCATGCCCAGCTATGCCTTTAATCCTAGAACTTGGGAGGCAGAGGCAGGCAGATCTCTGTGAGTTCAAGGCCAGCCTGTTCTACAGAGCAAGCTGCTGGCCAGCTGGGACTAAAGGGAGACCCTGTCTCAAAAAGACAAAAAAAAAAAAAAAAAAAATCCAACATTCTATTTTAGCAGGCAGCATTAACTGGACTCAGTGGGTTACAAACCAAACCAAACCAAACCAAACCACCAAACCAAACCAAACCAGCAAGAAACCAAAGAAACCAAGGAGCTGGCATGAAGGTGGAATCCGGACATGCTAGCAAGTACTGAAGGGAAGTTGGTAGTGGATAGGATAAAGTACATTGTATACGTGTCTGAGTATCAGTAAAAGATATTCTAAAAAAAAAAG
The DNA here is from genome assembly GCA_009823505.1 of Rhizomys pruinosus. Classification (NCBI taxonomy): domain Eukaryota; kingdom Metazoa; phylum Chordata; class Mammalia; order Rodentia; family Spalacidae; genus Rhizomys; species Rhizomys pruinosus. The sequence continues at coordinate 24,542 of VZQC01007422.1, read as the reverse complement.
AGTCAACAAATGAAGGAGATTGGGTTCTAGAAGACTATTTATTTATTTATTTATTTATTTATTTATTTTTTGTGGTGCTGGGCATTGAATGTCTGGTCTAACACATGCTAGGCAAATGCTCTATCAGTATGCTGTTTCTCAGCCCTTAAAAAAATTTTTTTTTGTCTTTTTGAGACAGGGTCTCCCTTTAGTCCCAGCTGGCCAGCAGCTTGCTCTGTAGGCCAGGCTGGCCTTGAACTCACAGAGATCCGCCTGCCTCTGCCTCCCGAGTGCTGGGATTAAAGGCGTGTGCCACCGCGCTTTTCTAAAATTTTTTTAGCATATATTAATTACACATAATAATGGATTTCATCTTGGCATTTTCAATTAAATGCCTCCACCCGTTTCCCTGCTTTATCTCCCTCCAACTCCCAATGATACCCTTCTTCCTAGTAGCCTACCTTCTATGATCCTTTTTTTTTCTTTTGACCCAATGAGTTTAGTTAGGTTTGGTTATATGAATTTGTTTACAGGGGCTTGGGTACCTTAACAGTGGCTTTTCTTTTTTTTTTTTAATTTATTATTTTTATGTGTATGAGTGTACTGTCTGCATGTAAGTTGGTGCACCCATGTCATACAATGTTGCAGAGGTCAGAAGAGGGCGTCGGATTCCCCTAGTACTGGAGTCAAAGATGGTTCTTAGCTGCCATGTGGGTGCTGGGAATTGAACCCGGGTCCTCTGCAAGAGCAGTTGGTGCTCTTAACCGCTGAGCCATCTCTCCAGCCCCATCAGTGGCTTTTCTATTGATGAAGATGTCTCTCCCTCCCTGAGTATAAATCATTAGGGAACAGCGAGGCCCCAGAAGCCTCTCCTTGCTCCACTATAGGATGATGACTGGCCTAATCTTGTACAGATTTTGTGTGAATAATCTCACCTGGTGTAAGTTTGAGTGCAATCACATGCCATTCCCAGAATTCAGTGTTCCATCCCTATCCTTTTATTCCAGCTCTTACATTCTTTCTGCCCATTCTTCTACAGTGTCCCCTAAGCTTTGGAGGGTGGGTAACAGACGTTCCACTTCTGACTTAGCATTCAGCAGTCACCATGCCTCATCACTTTGACCAGTTGTGAGTCTCAGCCGTGCCACTGAGCACTGCAGAAAGTAACTTCTCTGACCAAAGCTGCTGACTCAGTGGCACAGACCTTTTCAGATATTTTTGAGAAAGGATTTTGATATGCAGCTCAGGCTTGTGTTAAACTAGGTAAGTTGCCCAGGCTGGCCTCACACTGATGACAACACCATCTCATTTCTAGGATGCTGGGATTATAGGTGTATACACACCTATAAAACCATGTCCTGAAGGACTCATGGTTTTAATAAGCTCCAGATGGACTGGATTTGTTGTATTTTAGCATAAACAAATACTTAACATTTCTTCCAACAGTTATAGTCTTAGAATCCATTTCCATGAAAACACTACAATGGGAAATAAGCCTCCCAGGAAAGCAAGAGAGTCTGTTATGAGTGAAGAAATGAATTTTTCATATCTCACAGAACTTTCTTTTTATACTCAACAATTTTATACTGGAGGGTGTGAGAACAAGTACCACTTTGTTTTGTCTGAGTTTTTAAGAACTTCTATACAGTTGCTGAACTCATAAAATGTCTCAACACATTTATCATTTAATGTGCTGTGTAAATTAATCTTGGCAAAACAGTTGATCAGGAAATTTGAGTGTCACTGCTGGCTTCCTGCAGGAGGTGGGAGGTACTTCCTGCAGGAGGTGGGAGGTTCTTGCACAAGAGCAGATGGAGCTCAGGAATCAGCAGGAAGAGAATAGAAACTCAGAGTAATCAGGCATTGGCAAGAACTGCCAGGGAAAGAGCACGTTCCCTGTGATGGAGTTCAAATAAGGCCACGGACATCTCGCCTCCCCCACTTAGTGTCTCAGGAGAAATTTATCAGTGTTAAGGACAGACTGAATTATTTATCAAAATAAATTCCTTTTTGGATTCAGTGAGAAATGAGACTAAGGAGAAGAAGAAGGCTATTTCCTTAGTGGAAGATTCTAGATGGAATGCACTACTAATGGAAAGAGCTGGTATCTACCACTTGAACTTTACATGTTTTCAGAGTTGTCGTGGAGATATTAAAGAAGAATCTGTTGTCTCCTTTCCCCAAACACATAACTGGAGTCTAATCATGGAAAAGCAAAAGACAAATTCCAGCTAAGGGACATTTCACAGAACACTTGACCAGTAGTCTTCAAAATGGTCAACGTCAACAAAAACAAGGAAATTTAGAGAAGGTGCACAGCTAGGAGGAACATGATGCTTAAGTGTGCTGTGATCTGGATGGGATTGTGGGAGGGGCAAAGGGCCTCAGGGAAAAGTAGAATTCTGAATCAAGCATGGACTTTTGTTAATAAGGTGTCAACACTGGGTCATCAAGTAAAACAACTCCCATACTATTTAAGATGTTAATTATAGAGGTTACTGTTTGCAGGGTGTATCGAAGCTTTGTACTGTTCTTGCAAATTTTTCCCTTACAAAAATCTAGTTAATAAAAAAATATATGTTCAACTTCCTGAAACAAATCAGTAAAAGCCCTCATTGTGTACCCATCTTAGGGGGCACAGCCATTTACATGGGTAGTTCACATCCAAGATGGAAGGTGAGTTTAGCCACTGACAGAGTGAGGAAGCAGTGAAATCATCTTTTAAATTGGTTTAGCACATTAGCTTTTGTGTTCTGCTAGAGACATTCCTCTAATTATTTTATGAGGAATCTGTCTCCTGAGCCAATGCACTGTGTTATGGGTAAGTTTATTGACAATATGAATCATGGAAGAGATGGTGTCTGTCTCTCTGTGACTCTGTCAGACACTACTCTTGCTTTCCATCTGTATCACACACCATAGTCAAAGTTAAAAACTCTGGAGAATGGTCTTGACAGAGCTTCTGCCTTTCCTCACTGCTGAAGCTTATGAAATGGTCAATTTTCTGCTCCATGTTGTGGACAGTGGCACCGATCTCTATTCGCATTGCTTTTTCTTCATGAAGAAGCTTCTCACTAGGCCCTGGCCTGGGCCCATGTGGTCTTGAAAGATCTTCCTCCCCACTGGTATTAGGAACTGGATTGTGCTGGGTTATTTTCACATGGCTGCTGTGTCATCAGCTCACAGTAGCTAGGAAGAACAGACTCTTTACTGGAGCTTTCTACACGTTGGTCAGGAATTTTAGTTATTGGGATTTTGTGACTTTTCATCCATGCTGGTGTGGGCTTTAGTCTGGGTTTCTCTGGCCTGCAATTTGCTGTGTAGACCAGTAGACCAGGGCATCCCAGAGATCTGCCTTCCTCTGCCTCCCCAGTGTTGGGATTAAGTGTACTACTCTTCCCCTGACCCCTGGAGCCACTTTTGAATCACCCTTGTTCCTGGAAGTAATCTCTTTCCCATGTGCCAGTAAGTCCCAGTAAAATCATTGGTTTGCCAAGCTACACTTGGGTGAAAACTTTTCTTTGGTCTACTGTCAGGGCCCTAGATGGATGAACCAGACGTTTTTCTCTAGATGACATGTAACAGAGCTGCATTGAAACAGCTGAGAGAGGGGTTTTTAAGATGTATTTTAAAAATACTGTGTGTGTGTGTGTGTGTGTGTGTGTGTGTGTATGTGCTCATGCACACATACTTCCTATGGACACCACTCTCTGATCTGGAGATCAGAGAACAGTTTGAGGAAGTTGGTGCTCTCCTTCCACCAAGTGAGTTCTGTGGAGCAAACTCATGTCATCAAGTTAGGTGGCAAGTTCCATCTTGTTATTTTTTATAATTAATTAATTAATTAGTTTTTTGATTTTTGAGGTGTTCTGAGTCCAGCGTTGGAGTGCATGTAGACCCGCTGTAACTCAAAGAGTATCCTGCTCTTAACTCTGTTCTAAATGCACGCCACAAGCACCAGTTGTTATTTTTATTTATTGCTAGGTAAGGTGCACCTGTGTCAGGCAGTGCCCTTGGAGGCCAGAAGAGATTGTGAGATCCTTTGGAGCTGGAGTTACAGATGATGATTATGAGCCTCTAGAAGATGTGGTGGTGGGAACTGAGATGCACAAGCAGTGTGGGTTCCTAACTGCTGAGCCGTCTCCTCGCTCCCCAAAGGGCAGTTTTCTCTTTTTCAAGAGATTTATAGGGGCTGGGAGGATTGTGTGGTTGAGAGCACTGGGTGCTCTTGCAGAAGGATCAGGGTTCGATTTCCAGCACCAACATAGTGGCTAACAAATGTCTATAACTCCGGTTAGAGGGGAGTTTGGTACCATCTTCTGACCTTTCTATGGAGCCCAAGTTGGGCTTGAACTTGATACCTTTCTGCCTCAGCCACCTGAATGTGAGAAGCTCATTCATTCAGTTGGTAAGATGGTCTACTATAGTTATCTAATGCAGGGATACTTTTGATTTGATCTTTGGCTCAAGGCTATAACTTAATTTGAGGATATTTTACTAAATTGAGGGACAAGAGATGAGAAAGTGCTTAAATTTTCAAGAAGTAAAGATAAGTAATCTTGTTTGGAAAAAAAGCCAGATGCTGTGTTGCTAGGCCTTTGATCCCAACATTCAGGAGCGGCAGGCAAAGAGGCGCAAGTGAATCTTCAGTGGATGGAAGGCCAGGGTGGATTATAACCAAATCAGCCAGCTGAAGGATGGGCACCAGGGAGAAGTGTTGGGCGATTATATCAAACGCTCCCCAATATAAAAGCTTTAAAGAGTTGTCCCTGTATATCCTCAGTAACATTAGGGGCTTGTCAAGTTTCAATTTCTTTTCTGAGGCACGGCCCTGTTTGGTAGAACATTTTAGTGAGCTAAAAGCACTATGAGTAAACCTCGTAGCATTGTGCAGTTACACAACTCACATCGTGCATGACCATAACTTTTATCTTTCCGGTATACAAGAGGACAGTTATGTCACATTTTCGGGCTATATGCAACAACTTGCTGTTTTCTATGCTACATAAAATTTTCTCACATGTCTCCCAATTTCCTTTGAGGTCTTTCTTTGCTGTCTGCTGCCTTGTCTGCAAATGAATAGCACGTGAATAAAGTCAGCAGTGTGTACAGCAACATCACAGGGCGGGTACCAGTACTCCTTTGTGACTGAGAAAATTACATGCCCCTTCAGCAGGAGTTTAATATTTATAGAAACTAATTAAACATAGAAAAAAAAAAGCCATTTTTTTTAGTTTAACATTCACGTTGGAATAGTCAATCTACATTCTGACTTAAAAAAACTTTTTGAAATTAAGTTAATTAGTTTAACTAATTGGACTGAAAAATGTTTCTTTGTTTTAGTTTTGTTTTTCTTACCTGTATTTATTTTTTTCTTATCTGGGACTTTTCACTTTAAGATAGGGTATTTATCTTTTTTTTTTTTATTTTTTTTTTTTTTTTTTTTTCTTTTTTTCTTTTTTTGCTTTTAGCCCAGGTCTCTTCATGTAGCCCGGCTGGCCTTGAACTCACAGAAAGATCCCGCCTGCCTCTGCCTCTGAGTGCTAGGATTAAAGGCGGTGCACCACCCCCCCCGGCTGGGCCTATATTGTCTTTAAGAGAATCATGTCTAGAAATATTCTAATAGGAAATTACAATACACAACTTAGAGGCTAGAAACTGTCATCTAAAATGATAAAGATTGTGGCTAGAGAGTTGCCTCTGTAGTTAAGTACATGTACTACTATTACGGAGGACCTGAATTCAGTTGCTAGTACCCACATTAGGTGTCTCACAATGGCTTGTAACTCTAGCTCCAGGGAATCTGACACCCTCTTCTGGTCTCCACAATTACCTGCACATATCCAGGAAACACAAACACACACACACACACACATGCACACACGTGCACAAAGACATAATTCGATATAAAAATAAATGTCAGGGCTGGAGATACGGCTCAGCAGTTAAGAGCACCAACTGCTCTTGGAGAGGACCTGGGTTCGATTCCTAGCACCCACACGGCAGCTAAGAACCGTCTTTAACTACAGTTCCAGGGGAATCTGACACCCTCTTCTGACCTCCTCGGCATTGCATGACACGGGTGCACCAACCTACATGCAGATGGTACACTTATACACATAAAAAATAATAAAAAAAAAAAATAAGCTGGGCATGGTGGCGCATGCCTTTAATCCTAGCACTTGGGAGGCAGAGGCAGGCGGATCTTTGTGAGTTCAAGGCCAGCCTGGTCTACAGAGTAAGTTCCAGGACAGCTGGAGCTACAAGGAGACCCTGTCTCAAAAAGACCAAAAAAAAACCAAAAACAATAAATGTCTAAAAGGTGATAAAAATCAAATAAGGATTTTATCATTACAGTTATAAAGAGAATCCTGAATAAAGATTGAAAGGAAAATAAAGATTTGGTTTTTTAGGTTAGGAAAGACTCCAAAAATTATTTGTTTTGGTTTTGGCATTTGGTGATGCCTTGCTGTCTCTGCTGCAAACATTCTTGGATTTTTTGTTATAAAATCAAATAAAAATAGTGTGGTTTTAAATTTTGCTGTGAATTTCTCTATTTATAAATAGAAAGTAGAATCTTTAGTATGTGTCCATCACCAGAAGCTCAAGAGAGATTGAATATACAGTTCTATGTTTTCTTTGTGTATGTGTGTGTGTCTATACCTGTGTGCACAGGGGTATGCTTACCTATGCCTGCATGTGTGGAGCTGAAATTCTATGTTGAGCATTGTTCTAGTTTGTCTTTCATTGCTGTGACAAAACACTCTGACCGACACCAACGTGGGGAGGAAAGGGTTTATTCAGCTTACATCTCCCACTTACATCTCCCGGGTCACAGTTCATCACTTAGGGAGCCCAAGGCAGGGACTCAGGGCAGGAACCTGGAGGCAGAGCTGAAACACAGGCCATGGAGGAGTGCTGTTCACTGGCTTGCTCCCCTGACCCATGCCCAGCCTGCCTTCTTATACTGTACACAACAACCTACCCAGGGTGGCACCACTCATTGTGGGCCAGGCCCTCCCACACTGCTTGACCATCAAGACAATACTCCACAGATGTGGCCACAGGCCAATCCAATGGAGCCAATTCCCCAGTTGAGGCTCCCTCACCCAGGTGTGTCAAGTTGACACTAAAGCTATCCAGCACAAGCATCTTCCTCTATCACTCTTGACTTTCATTTATTTATTTCATCTATCAATCTATCTATCTATCTATCTATCTATCTATCTATCTATCTATCTATCTATCATCTATCTACCCTAGTTTCCTTTCAATTGCTGTGACAAAACAATCTGACCAAAACCAATTTGGGGAGGAAAGGGTTTATTTGGCTTACACCTGTTGGGTGACAGTCCATCATCACTGAGGACCCTAAGGTAGGAACTCAGGCCAGGAACCTGGAGGCAGAAGCTGAAGCACAGGTCATGGAGTAATGCTCTTACTGGCTTGCTCCCCTGGCCCATGCCCAACCTGGTTTCCTATACAATACACAATGACCTGCCTAGGGTGGCACTGCCCATAATAGGCTGGGCCCTCCCACATTACTCAACAATCAAGAAAATACTTTACTCCACAGACATGGCCACAGAACAGTCCAGCGGAGCCAATTCCCCAACTGAGGCACCCCTCAACTGTGTCAAGTTGACATTAAATAAAGCTGTTCATTTCTTGTTGGGAGTGATGCATAATGGAAACAACAACAACAACAACAACACTAACAGAAAAGACTACATCAAAGAACTGACTGAAAGGGTGAATCTGGTGGGGTTGGGATTTGGACAGGGTCTAGATTCTATTTGTAACATAATCTTATACAAAAATATATGTAAAACAATAAAAAAGGAAAAAAGATAAAAATAAAAATCACACTAATCTAAAAAAAGCTGTTTAGTACTCTATCATCTATCAGCTATATCTATCTATCTATCTATCTATCTATCTATCTATCTATCTATCATCTATCTATCTATCTATCTATCTATCTATCTATCTATCTATCTATCTATCATCTATCTATATCTATCTCTCATCTATCTATCTATCTGTCTATCTATCTATCTATCTATCTATCTATCTATCTATCTATCTATCATCTATGTCACTGACCAGTGACCCCCAATGTCTGCCTGCTTAATTCTGCCCCCAGAAATGGGCTTACAGATATGCATTGTCATGTGTGGCTCTTAAGCAGGTGCTGGGGATCTGAACTCAATTCTTATGCTTAGCAGGAAGCACTTTCCTCACTGAACCATTTCCCCAACCCCACAATGCTGCTCTTAATAGTATTCCAATATAACTGGAAGGGAGAAGGAAATCCTTGGTAGTAAATAACAAAGGAATAATAGAGATATTAAGTTGGTTGGCTTGGATAAGAAAGGGAGATCTGCTTTAGACAAGAAGGCAGAAGTGAATTTGAATCTTCTAGGTGTCACTCACAATACTGGTGGGGGTTGGACATACTGATGGATTCAGGATGACTAGGCAGATGGAAGTGAACACATGTGGAATATAAAGCACTAGCAATAACCAGTGGTTTATAAATTGAGATATGAAATGCTAAAGAGATGGATGTTTGAAGCAGGAAACAGGTTGGGAGTAAAACTACAGATTGCTACCTGGCACTCTCTGGGTACATAGTAGCAACTAAATACTGTATAAGTTGAAGATCAGAGAGAGAAAAGTCAACTTTTTTTTTTGTATTTTGAGACAGGGTCTTCCTTTAGTCCCAGCTGGCCTGGAGCTCACTCTGTAGACCAGGCTGGGCTTGAACTCACAGAGATCCGCCTGCCTCTGCCATGCTGGGATGAAAGGCGTGCGCCACCATGCCCCGGCGAGAAAGGACAACTTTTGTTAGATCTTGCTTGCCAGGGTAAAGAAGCTAGACTTGATGTCCTGTGGTGGGAAGACAGTAGTCAGTCTCCGACACTGCCTGTCTCCCATGCTTGACTTTTTGCAGACTTATGCATGGATTCTGCCTTTTAATATGGCATCAAGTTTTGTTTTTCTATTTTGAAGATAGGTTTTGATTTTTTTGTCTCTTCTCATTGCCATGCTCCAAATTAGGCTACTCATGTTCACAGCTGCCACCTCTGAAGATCCTTCATGATTTCTTATATCTGTGATATATTTTCCTCTCTAGGTTAAATTGAGCTGACATAACTTTGCTATTACTCAGCAAGATACAAAGGCTCTGCATTGCCTTTAAGGGATACTTTGATCTTTTCAAGTCCACATTGTCCTCACTTATTAGCAGCAGCTGTACATGCGTCCCTGGAGAACATCTCCCTTCTGTAATTACACGTGGTCTCATTGTCTCCAGCTCATTCTCAAGTCATTCTAGAGTAAGTCAACTTATTCATTATAACTTCCCAGTCTAGGGCTGGAGAGATGGCCTAGCGGTTAAGAGCGCCTCTTGCAGAGGACCCGGGTTCGATCCCCAGCACCCACATGGCAGCCGAGAGCCGTCTGGAACTCCAATTCCAGGAGAACTCCAGTTCCGGGGGAATCTGACACCCTCTTCTGACCTCCGCAGCATTGCACGACGCGGGTGCACAAACTTGCATGCAGGCAGTACATTCATACACATACAGAAATGAAAAAATTAATAAAAAAAATAAAAAAATAACTTCCCAGTCTAGAGGGCTTCTCTTTTCTTTCAGTTACTTATACTTACCTCATCATTTATTAATTTGTTTCAACTGCTGTTCCTTCAGTGAAAAGAAAAAAAAATACAGTGGCTTTAGAACACCTATGTTCCATTCCCTAAGTCCCCAATCTAATTAATAGAAACATAAGAAATGCAAGGACTGGGCCCGGCGTGGTGGCACACGCCTTTAATCCTAGCACTTGGGAGGCAGAGGCAGGCAGATCTCTGTGAGTTCAAGGCCAGCCTGGTCTACAGAGTGAGGTCCAGGACAGCTGGAGCTACAGAGAGACCCTGTCTCAAAAAGACCAAAAAAAACCCCAAAAACTACAAAAACTATTCCTAAGGTTTAGAAAGTTTCAGTAAGTTACATACTTACTATGTCTAAGCATTGGGTTGGAGACGAAAAGACAGAAATTCACCTAGTTTCTCATCAAAATACATAAGAATTAGGATTGATGGTATCAAATGCTTCGTAACTAGATTCACCCCTCAGTTGAGGTTTAGTCCCAGAATGACATCTCTATATTGCTGCTGATTTAATTTTTGATTCCAAAGTAGTATTAGATGAGTGTTCTAGTTTGCCTTTCTGTTGTGATAAACACTCTGAAACTTTGGGAGGAGAGGGTTTATTTCTACTTACACTGCCAGGTGAGTTTGTCA
>VZQC01007422.1:0-13735 GCA_009823505.1 Rhizomys pruinosus | reverse complement strand
CCTTCCTTCCATCCTTCCTCTCTCTCCCTCCCTTCCTTCCTTCCTTCCTTCCTTCCTTCCTTCCTTACTTCCTTCCTTCCTTCCTCTTTCCTGAGGATTGAGCGTAGGACACACATGGTAGGCAAACACTCTTCTCCTGATATGTATCCTCAGCCCTCAATTTTCTATCTTCATTTTTGCCTGATACTGAAGACCTATTTAGCCTGGAAAATAAATGTTGTCAAGAAAATAAAAAAAAAGTTCTGCATTTTTTTTCTCATTGGCATTTTAATTTTCCTTGCTTTGGGGAAGCAAATACAGTAATGACTCAGAGGTGCCTCCCTGTGATCTGCAGGATTGGTGACCAACTCCAGAACTGTAATGAACCATGTAACAACCTCAAGAAGAGCTGCTGTCCTTTCCACAATGACTCTGTCGGTTAGTCCTCACAGCTCTCTAACTTCAGGCTTGCTTAACAAGCACACTGTGGAACCAGGTCATCCCCAGCGCAGCCCCACTTCACACTTCTCTGAATGAGGAGCTAATGAAGCTTAAAGTTAACCCTCTTCATCTTTGGGCAGCTTCTTGAGGCCTGGGCTCTTAATTACAAACGGATTTTCAAAAGTCACCTGTTTATTCTCAGAACTCGCTGACTAGTGCTTCATTCCTCAGCGAATGCTCATAGAGGCACAGGACACTGGTTCATTCATTCCTGGTATCTCCATGGAGACTAATGAAGATGCTGCGCAGCTGAGACCACGTACCTTGTGCCATGCTGGCTCCATAAGCCACATCCGCTCTCCTTTATTTTGCTCATCAATCTGCTTTAGACAATGGGGGGGAGGCGCTGGAAGTGAGGCTAGAAGCTAGACATGTGGATGGAGAATGTGTAAAGGGATCCCCATATCCCTGCTTTTAAAAAACATCCCTACTGCCGGGCGTGGTGGCGCACACCGTTTATCCTAGCACTCGGGAGGCAGAGGCAGGTGGATCTTTGTGAGTTCAAGGCCAGCCTGGTCTACAGAGCAAGTTCCAGGACAGCTGGAAACCCTGTCTCAAAAATACCGAAAAGAAAAAAAAAATGCATACTTACCTTTACAATTGTTTTTGGGAACTGTATACATGAGTATCGTATTTGCATTATTTCCATCACTCTGTCTCCCCAGCTTCTCTCATGTCCCCCGACTCCCTCTCTATTTCTTGACCTCTTTTTGATTATTATTATTTTTGATTATTGTTGTCACACACACACACACACACACACACACACATATATATATATCCCACTGAGTTTATTTAGTGGAGCTCATGTGGACCTGTGTTTGGGGCTGCTCACTTGGGATTAGATAACCTCACAGGGAGCTGGTCCCAGGAGAACACTGATGCTCCCTCCCTCAGTGTTTGTTAATTGCCTGTAACTCTTCGTCCTGAGGTGGGATCCCATGAATTTCCCCCGTCCACCTTGGTATGTCAGCTGGTTTTGTCACTATGCAGATCTCATTAGACTTCTGAGCTGTGGAGATGTCATGGGTGCAGCTTCTCTATAATGCCTAGAACACGTTAGCTAGCGGTAGATGTCTTTTTATTCTACCTCTTACATTTTCTCTGTCCCTCTTCTCAATGTTCCCAGATATAGAAGTTTAATTTATACAGACCATCTTCTTGGTCTTTTAGATTTTCTTGATCGAACAAATAAATAAGTAACCATCTCTAGAGCAACCCAAATCTTAATAGTAATAGCTTTAGCTAAAAGCATACATAGTTCATTCTTATAGTGAAATATTTTGCAGCCATTAACATTGGTTTTCAAAGGTATTTGTTAAAGTTTGAAAATGTTTAGGTACAAAGAGGCATCAGTTCAGTTTTATAGATATAGATATTAAATCCTACCGTTTAATTATGTGCTTTCATAGAGAATCATACAATTCTAGAAGGACAGTGTTAGTTGTGAATTTAGATGGTAGTTTTGGTTATTGGGGATTCTATTTTTTTTTCTTTTTTTTTTCAAAAACCCTGGGACACTAATTTTTTAGCACAGTTCTTGTTTTTCCTAATATATTTTTATAATTATAACAAAAATAGAAAAAATTTGTCTGAGATTTTTCTGGAATTCCCTCTATTGAGTCAAGATATCCCTCAAAGGGTAATAGTGCTTATTAGCTAAAAAAAGAAAGAAAGCATCAGAATCACCTAGGACAGGCCAGTGAAATGCGCGCGCGCGCGAGCGCGCACACACACACACACACACACACACACACACACACACTCTTATTGCAGGTCTGTTGATCTGAGTTCAATCCCAAAAGGTGGCAGGAAGGAACCAACTCCTAAGAGCTGTCCTCTAACTCTCACACATGCACGATTACATCAGAACACCTGCGCATACTCATGCATAAACACACACTAAATGAACACCCCATCTGGGGGCAGTAATGAAGTACTACATGTGTTTCTGAGAATCAGTTTTGGTACTCAGTGTTTCGTGCATTATGATTTTATTACATTTTGAAATGAAGGGCCTTAATCATCTTGATTTTTTTCATAGTTCTGGAGGCTGGGAAGTCAAAAATCAAAGCACAGCGGATTTCCTATATGGAGAGGCCCCACATCTTGGTCCAGATATGGCACCACCCCTAAGTTGACCTCCTGAGGATGAGGGCAGAAGAGCTCCGTTGAACAAGGTCATGAATCCCTTATGAGAGAGCTCTTCCACAAAGCCCCAGATACTAATAATATCACTTTTTTGAGAAGTTAAGATTTCAACCCACAGACCTGTCAGGGAGACACACATATAGACTCCATGAGGGCCAACTCCTGAGTTCATAAAAATGCTGAAAGGGAGTGTGGAGAGGCAGAAGAGACAGCTATCTTCCTTGATCAATATTTTCATCTAAGGTCTCTGGGCCCTATGAACAATTTAAAGAAAACAATGTAACTACCCCATAAGGGGCCACCCCGAGACAGGAAAACACTTTCTTTTCCTTGTAGCAACTCAGTCTTGCTATACAGGACTAGTAGCTTGGATCAAGAGAGCACGTGAATTCAGGGGAGAGCCTTTGGGCCTTGGCTTTGCTCAGAACTAGAGGCTTTGCTCAGTCTCTGCAATGGTCTTTCATGAGATTTTCTTAAGATTATCTGTTTATCAGTGTTTCTTTAAAACTCATTTTCATGCTTCTCATTTGTATTTGTCTTTTATTGTCAGCATCTACGAATTGGCTTTTGAAAGAGATGCATGCAAAAAACACAAGTAAATATTCACTGCTTTGTTTCTTGTGCAGAGCATATTCTTAAAATAGTCTTAAAAACTATTCTGTAGAAAGTTATAAAATACAATATTGTAGTATTTTTCCCATTTGGCTTTGACTACTCCATTTTTAAAAAAAAATTTTATTTATTTATTTTTATGTGTATGAATGTATTGTCTGCATGTAGGTCTGTGCACCCGTGTCGTGCCATGCGGCGGAGGTCAGAAGAGGGTCTCAGATTCCTCTGGAACTGGAGTTCTCCTGGAACTCCAGTCACAGAGTCACAGACGGTTCTCAGCCGCCATGTGGGTACTGGGGCTCCACTGCAAGAGCGGTCGGCGCTCTTAACCGCTAGGCCATCCCTCCAGCCCGACTACTCCATTTTTTGCATGAAAAAATGATCAGCATTTTTATTTCTTTTGGTTTTTTAATTCGCTACTGACTTATGATCTGAGAGATGCATAAATTAGTCTCTTGATTGCTATTTAAAACAGTAATTTACATTTTTATTGGTTTGACAAAAACACAAATATCAGAAACTAGACATATAAAAAAACCCAAAAAACACAAACAAAATTAGAACGAAATTATGCTAAAGAGTTCTCAAGAAATGAGATAAGCTATAAGTAATAAGATTCCTTAATTTAGAGTTTAAAACAGAGGAGGCAAAGTTATAAGGAACATTTTATAGCTTTTGTATTCTTTATATACATATATAAAGCTATTGTAGGTTTAAAAAATTATTTACATTTTTACTATTTTATTTAATAATTTTTTTTTAGTTTATGTGTTTGAGTGTATTGGGTGCATGTGTATAAGTGCACCCATGCCACGGAATGCCCAAGGGAGTCAGAAGAGGGTGTCAGGTCTCCTGGAACCAGAGATACAGATGGTTGTTAGCCAACTTGTGGGTGCTGGGACCTGAACCCAGATCCTCTGCAAGAGTATCCAGTGCTCTTAACCACTGAGCAACTCTTTAGCCTCTAATTAATTAATTAATCAGTTAATTAATTAATTTTTTTGTCTTTTTGAGACAGGGTCTCCCTGTAGTCCCAGCTGTCCTGGAACTCACTATGTAGACCAGACTGACTTCAAACTCACAGAGATCCACCTGCCTTTGCCTCCCAAGTGCTGGGATTAACGGCATGCACCATCATGCCTGGTTCTATTTTTATTTTTTATTTTATGTGGATGAATGTATTGTCTGTAAGTGCACCTGTGTCATGCAATGACCACAGAAGTCAGAAGAGGGCATTAGATTCCCCTTAAACTGGTGATATGGACTGTTTGTTAGCTGCCATGTGGGAGCTGGGATTTGTACCTGGGAACTTTGCAAGCACAGAGTGATCTTAACTGCTGAGACATCACTCCAGTCCCGTACTGTACGTTTTAATGGAAACTACTTGCTGGTTTGTAACTTCTCTAAATTATAATAAAATAATTTTCAATTTAGATATGTAGGTAACAGTGCAGTCAAGCGAGGGATTCTAGCTTTTGATTTGACAATTATGCTTACATACCACCTAAGAAAAATAAGCATTGGACATGCAAGGGTTAACTTGGTGGCAGTAAGGAGATGTTTTAATCTGTTTAGGTTACTATAACAAAATTCCATAAACTGTGTGGTTTATAAATAACAAACATTTATTTCCCACAGTTCTGGAGGCTGGAAAGTTCATGATCAAGTCACGATCAGATGGTAGAAGGGGTGATATCTGTCTGTCTACCTCTTATATGGCTACTACTCCCATTCCTCTTTTGACAATCATCTCCTAAGGCTTTGGTTTCCTAATGTTATCACTTTGGAGGTTAGGATTTCAACCTACAGATTTTCCAGTGAATGTACAAATATAAATCTGAAGACCACAGCAGAGAGCCATTGTTTAACTGATCTAGTGTGGACACAGCTCTTTGCCTCTCAGAAATATTCCTTCAGAGACAAGTCAGTTCATTCTAAGGTGCTGCTTCTAAGGTGCTGCTGACCACAGTGAGCTTTTATGGTGTTTTTTTTTTTTTTTGAGACAGGGTCTCCCTATAGCCCCAGCTGTCCTGGAACTCACTCTCTAGACCAGGCTGGCCTTGAACTCACAGAGATCCACCTGCCTCTGCCTCCTGAGTGTTAGGACTAAAGGCATGCACCACCACAGTGAACTTTTAGATCAAGAAACAGAAAGTTCATTTAGATAGGTTGGATTAGCCATGGAGCAGGTGGGCTTTACTATAAACAAAGATTTCCTTCTTATAGATGAGGTAAGAAGTGATCTAACCTAATAAGAATAGGCCTGTCAACACCCAAGGTTGGAGAGGGAAGAGGCTATTGAAGCCCTACATTGGCATTTGGTGGCTGTTGAGGAGGGAGAGTGAGCTTTCTTCTGCAGTCCACAGTAGGTTGCCCAGCTCCAGTTGACAGAAGCCCATGCTCATGATCACAGAACAGGACGACCTGGATACCGAGCTATTATTAAAAAAAGGGCAGAAAGTTGGGAGAGGGATGTAGGGGTGTCGTAGGGGAGGTTTCTTTTGGTGGTGGTGGGAGGGTTGGATATGACCTAATATATTGCATTTATATATGAAATTACAAAAAGTGAAAATTAAAAGACCCCCCCAAGAACCTCAAAAAACAAAAACAAAACAACAAAAATTATCTAAACATTTGGTCTTTAGTTACTCAGAGTCCAAGTCTTCTTAAATTTTTACACAAATATAGAAACTTTCTCTGTATATTTTCACTAACTAAAAAATTGAAAGTGAGGGTCTGGAGAGATGCTCAGTAGTTAAGAACACTGACTGCTCTTGCAGAGGACGTGGATTCTAAGCCCAGCACCCATATGATGAATAACATCCATCTATAACTCCAGTTCCAGGGAATCCAATGCTCTTTTTCTGACTCCACAAGCACTGCATGACACAGGTGCAGTTACACACATGCAGGAAATTCACCCATTCACATAAAAAAAAGTGAAATCTAAGCGAAGTATTTCAAATTGTATTTATTCAGTAGAGTATCATGGGCAGATTTGTGGTCACATAAATTTATTTATATTCCATTATTTAACTGAGTGTATAATGTTGCATTGAACAGATGTGTACCTAATCAGTTTCCTACTTTATTGATAATTGTGTCATTTCCATTTCTCATTAATATAAACAACACATAAAACCACTCTCAAGAGGGGGTAATAAGGAGGCAAATATAAAAAAGTATGATATACGTGTATGAAAAATGTCATAGTGGAACTCATTTTTTTTGTGCTAAGTAAAAAATTAAAACCAAAACTCACACAAACAACAATAAAATCAAATTTAAGTGGATCTCTGCTGAAAATTGCATATTTATTTATTTCATATTTATGTCAAGAAGTGGAAATGTTGGGGACATGATTATGAAACCTTGGTACTGATTCTTCAAAGTGTTGCTTTTATTTGGTTTTCTTTTTGTCTTCTTTTATTTTCTGGGCCGCTAAGTTCCAATTTCTGTGTGCATGTGTTCCAGTAAAACTTTTCTTATCAAGAAATCTAATTATGGCTTTCTGTAGTTATATTACTTCACCTCCCTGTGGCATTTGGAATCGATGACTGCTTCTTGAAGTTTTTCTACAGCCTTCTTTCCTTGTCTGCTACTCATTTCTCAGTCTGTTTTTTCTATTACTTTTTCATTTGCCTTATGCTGTCATCCATCTTTTTCAACATAGCGAAGATCTGATTTTTGTGTTTAACCCTCCACACTTTGCACTGTCTTGATTCTATTGTTTGGATAAACATGTGTGGGTTTTATGTGGCAGCTCAGCCTTCAAGACTCCTTGCTTGGGGGAACTCCCTGCTGATATAAATGATGGTGAAAGACAGGGATAGAGAGGCCATTTCTGCTGAAGGCCAGGGCATGGGCAGGTGACCCAGACTTAGCAAGCTGGAGAAATGGTGATGGTAAACTCACATCTCTAGAGGGAACATGCAGGGGGAAGGGCAGTGTTCTGCTTTGGTATCAGTGTCAGGCAGGACTGGAGATGCTAAGAGCTCATTGCTGTGTTTTCTGTGTTTTTTAGGCCTCTGTTAGTTCAATTTTCTGTGTCTGATTTGAATAATCTGTAGTGAAGTGCTTGAATTCCTTGAAAGATGGTTAATAGGGCCTCTGTTTCATTTAAGATATGTAGAATTTTCTTTTGCCTGCATTCAAGAATTCTTACTGGAAGAATGTAGACCTTTGTGACCATTTGATGTATTCTCCTCAGTCCAACCTGCATGTCACTAATTTCTAATTCCTCCTACACAAAACTCTGTAGAGTTTCAGACAACTACATGCAGCTGTCACTGTCTTAGTTTCCTTCCCAGTTGCTGTGATAAAACATTCTGACAAAAAGCAACTGTATTAGTCACTTTTCTGTTGCTGTGATAAAACACCATGACCAAGGAACTTATAAAAGGAAGAGTTTATTTGAGCTTACGATTGATGGTTCCAGGGAATTAGAGTCCATTGTGGCAGGAGGCATGGTGGCTGGAGCTGGAACAGCATGCAAAGGGTCACATCTTGCAATAAGCACAGGAAGCCAAGAGAGCAACTGTAGACCACGAGGCTTGTTAAACTCACTAAGCCTGCCCCCAATAACGTACTTCCTCTAGCACAGCCACACTTTCTAAGACCTCCAAAAACAGTGCCACCAACTGGAGATAAATTTCTCAATACTTACAGCTTATGGGGGAGACTCATTCAAACCACCACAGTAACTTAAGGCAGAAAGGGTTCATTTGGTTTACAATTCCTAGTTACAGTATATCACTGCACTGAAGTTAAGGCAGCAGGAACTTGAAGCAACTGGTCACATCACATCCACAGTCAAGAGCAGAGAGGAACGAATTAATACATGGATACTTAGCTTGCTTTCTCCATCCTTGAATAGTTCAGGATTACTTTCCTAGGGAATGGGGTCACCCACAGTGGGCGGGTATTTCCACTTCAATTAACATACTCAAAATAACCCCCACAGACATGCCCACAGGCCAAGCAAATTTAGACACTCCCTCATTGGCATTCTCTTCCCAAGTGTTCTAGATCGTGTCAAGCTGACCATTAAAATGGACCATCACACTAAATATTGTTATCTATAAACCTATGGACTCTACAATCTCATCCAGTTAAAAAATTAGCTATTTATATGTGTTCCAAATCATTTTCTATTTTTCCTCTTTGAATCTTTTAAATTGAATTTTTGCAAATTTCATATATTTGATCGTATTTAGAGTCCCTCCATCTGTAAGCACCCCTGGACACCCCACTGGATTTCATGCATTCTGGCATATATGTTAAGGCTTATTGAGCCACATTTCTGTCCCCAAACATCTCTCGGTGCAAGTTTATCCACAGGAACTTAGTTGACCTATTTAGTGTTATGCTCTTTTTTTTTTATTGTCTTTTTCAAGACAGGGTCTTCCTGTAGCTCCAGCTGTCCTGGAACTCACTCTGTAGACCAGGCTGGCCTTGAACTCACAAAGATCCGCCTGTCTCTGCCTCCTGAGTGCTAGGATTAAAGGCATGCACCACCACGCCCTGTTACACTCTTAAAGAAAACCAACTCTTCCTCTACCAGAGGTCATTAGCTGTCAATAGTTCCTTAGCTAAGGACCCCACTTCTGTGTTGGGTTTTTGTCTGGCTTGAGCTTGCATGAGTCTTGTGCATGCTGTTACTGTTGCTGTAAGTTCATATGAGCAACTTCCCACCTCCTGGGAAACTTTTTTCCTTGTGGCCGTCCACCACCCCTGGCTCTTACAGTCTTTCCATCTCTTCTTCCACAATGGTCCCTGGGCCCTGGGTGGCAGAAGTTTCTTCTATTCTTAACTTAAGTAAGGCAATAGAATGTACAAGAATGAATAATGTATTTGGTGGAGTAGGATGAAGACCAATCAAAATGTGGCTGGGGAATGAGAATGGGGAATGCTGAGAGGTTGATATGTAGCAGGAGCAGAAAACGTAGGACTTGTGGAGGAGTTAGCACTTAAGCAAAGACATGAAGAAATGAATGCATTAGTCCATCAGATGTCTGAGGGAGGAACCGCCAGGCAGTGAAGATGAGCAATGCAAAACCCAAGGCATGCTGGCTATATTAGCTTTCCATTGTTATGACAGAACTTCTGACACAAGTATTTATGAAGGAAAGAGGTTTATTTAGCTCATAGCTCTGGAAGTTTAGAGGTGTGACTTGAATGTCAACACAGAGAAAGATCTGATGGTGAGTAGAACCACAGTGGGAGTGCATGTGGGAGCAGAAGAGTCATGTTCAAAGGTGCTGTGTAGGACTTAGTTTAGATGACTCCAGGCAGAAAGCCAGAGAGTGATTGAGAGAGGAATCAGCTTGAAGCCTTTTTTCCCGAGAATTGATTATTTAAAAACTTTACCCTGAAATGACTAACTTCAATAAACAGCCATTTTTAGTGTGTTAGCCCATAAGCTCAGGCTTTTATAGCAATTCACTCTCATTAGAGCTACCAAGGGCTCCCTTCTGGGGTCATTGCATCTAATGACCCACCATTAGCTCTGCATCTTTTGAATCGTTGATAATTTTGTGCATAGATACAATGTAGTAGACCTTATCTACTCCACTCACCCCATTTGGCTCCTCTAGGATAGCTCCCAGCTTCCCGTCTCCTCATCTTCCTCCTCCTCCTCTTCATCCTCCTCCTCCCTCCTCCTTCTCTTCCTCCTTCTCCTCTTCCTCCTCCTCCTCCTCCTCCTCCTCCTCCTCCTCCTCCTCCTGCCCCTTCTTCATCCTCTCCCCTCCTTCTTCTGACCCATTGACTCCATTTAGAACTGCCCAAATGCACATAAAATCAAACCAGTCAATATTCTAGCTCTACATCTTAGAAGTTCATTACCCTTTCATATGATTCAGAATTTAAAGAGAATTTCTTTGGTTGTCTATCAAACTCAGATTTGGAAATGGCTTTTGACTCTTCTTTTTCCCTTATCTCCCACTTACAGCCCACCACTAAGCTGTCAGTCCCGTTTTCCTAATGCCTTTAGGTTCTCCCATCCTCTGCATCTCCCTTCACATTGCCATAATTTACAGTCCACATCCCTCCAGGTTATCAGTAACAGATGGTGCAATGTCTTCTTTACGCTCCTGCAATCTGGTCTTTTGCTTGAGTGCACTTTATGATGTTGGCGGTACTATCTGGAATTACCATGAACTTTAAAAAACTGAAAATAAATGGAGAATGATATCAACTGCTTCCATTTTATTGCTTGAAATGCCTGTCCAGGGATGAGACAATCTTTGGACACTTTGCATATTACTAATTTACTTCTTGCACATTAAAAAAGGACATAAATTAAAGTATGATTTGGTTATACTTTTGTTTTTAGAAAAAAGTTATTTCTTGTTATTGTATTTCTAACACAATTTTGTTTGTAATATACTATTATATCCAGAGTACAATATTATTGTAATATTGTATGAGTAATACATTATACTATCACAAATTTGTCTTTCCTATTTACTTAGAAGTACTGGTTTCACAATTGGCCAACAGGCAAAGAATAAGAGACCACAGATTGCTTATCGCTGAATAGGATGCCTATTTCAAACCTTTGCCCCCAAGGCTCAGCAATCATTGCAGAACAGCAGGTGGAAAGACTCTAAGAGACAGAGGTGGTGGATGACCATACAACTACAGAGTTTTCCAGACAGCTGGTCAGTTACCCATATGAACTCACAGCAATGGTGACAGTATACATAAAGACATCATGAGCTAAAGCCAGACAAAATCTTAGCATAGTCATGGGGAAGTGGGTAGAAGCCCTAATTCTAGCCGAAGAATTATTGTCAACTGATAGCTGCTGGGAGGAAAAGGGTCAGTTTTCTTTAGGAGTGTGACTCTGAAGTAGGTTAACCAGGTTTCAGTGGATGGGCACACACTGAAAGGCATTAAGAGACACAAATTTGACTCAATAGGCTCTATCTATCTGTCTGTTTATCTATCTATCTATCTATCTATCTATCTATCTATCTATCTATCTATCAATCAATCATCTATTATCTATCTATATCTATTATCTATCTATCTATCTATCATCTATCTATTATCTATCTATCATCTATATCTATCTATCTCTCCATCATCTACATCTGCATATTAAAGTCCATGATATTGTAGAAGGTAACAGAGAGGTGCAGAGAGGGGAGGGGATCAAAATATATTGTATGAAATTTGCAAAAATCCAATAAAAAGAAATTAATAAAGAAGTATTGGTTTATATTTATTTCCTACTTAACGAAAGTTCATTGTTTCTCATTTTGGAAATGAAATAGCTTATCTTCATGGTTTTAGAAAAATTGTGCAGCATTGCTACAGCAAAACATAAGGACAGCTTTTTCTTCCTGAACCTTTTGATTTTATACAAAGCACAATATTGACTGGAATAAAGATGGTCTGGAGTAGACGATCCATCAATCAAGAGACAGTTTTCCAAGGATTTAATTAGCTAGGCCTTTGGAAACATATTTAAATATTCTTTCTCTTTTTACTTAAAAATGTAGTATATGTGTGTGTCTGTGTATGGGTATGTGCTTATGAGGACAGGTGCCTTTGGAAGCCTAGAAGATGTCATCAGATTCCCCGGGGCCCGAGTTACAAGCAGCAGGGAGCCATCCCATGTGTGTTCTCTTCAAGGTCAGAATTTGGCTCCTCTGCAAGGTCACACACTGGTAACTGCTGAAAACCTTCTGGAACTGGGCTTTTTTTTTAGTTGGGAGTTTCTTATTACATCTTCAATTCTTTCATGTATTATGGTTCGGTTTAATGCTGTCGATCTCTTCTTGGTTAGCTTTTGGCGATTCCCAGGATTTCAGATATTCATCATTTTTCTATTTTTATTTGGTAGAGTATAGGTTTTTGAAGTATTCCCATATGTTTTCTGGATCTTTTCCTTGTCTTTGTGATATTTCCCTTTTCATCACAGATTGTATTGATTTGGATTGTTTCCTTCTTTCTTTTGGTTAACGTGTTAGAGGTCTGTCTATCTTGTTTATTCTTCAAAGAACAAACTTTTGGATTCATTGATTTTTTTTGTATTATGTTTCTTTGTTCGTTTCATTGATTTCTGCTCTTGATTTTGTTATTTCTTCCTGTAACTATGATGTGGTGTGGAGGTGTTTCTTTTCTAATCTTGTCCGTTTGGAGTTCTATGTGCTTCTTGTATTTGTATTGGTTTGTCTTTTTTTGTTTGGGGAAGTTTTCATCTATTATTCTGTTGAAGATCTGATCAGTACCATTCTCTTGGGATTCTTCTCCTTCCTCTATTCTATGATGGGAGGTTTGGTCTTTTCATAGTGTCCCACAGTTCCTGGTTGTTCCACTTTTGTGGATTTTTTAAATTTTTAATCTTGGGTTTTTATTTCTGTGTTATCTTCCAGTCTGATATTCTTTGTTCTTACTTCCTCATTCTGCTTCTGAGGCTTTTTCCATTCCTTTCCTCTTTATTGGATGAGTGTTTGATTTCCTTTTTCCATTTCCTCTTCTGATTTCTTTAGCACTTTCTACTTCTTTTTGGAACTTCTCAATCTCTTCCTGTAGCTCTTTTCTTCGATGGTTGGTTTCCTTATCTTTTTCAGCATGGGATCTTTTCAGTGTTTCTACTTCCTCCGAGTTGTCATTCTCTCTCTTTAGGTCCTTCTTGAGTTCTTCCTTCTCTTTTCTAATTTTGATTTGCTCTCTTATAATTTGTATTCTTTAAAGTATGTTTCCAATTGTGTTTCTGATATCTTGTGTCCTGGCCATCCCCAGAGGGATCCCACTGTAGGAATATCCATAGGGTGTGTAGAGCTTGGTGTGGGATTATCCTGCCCCTTTTCCCGTGTTGTCTTCTTCATGTTCCTGGCATATGGCTTTCTCCTTGCCTGTATTCCAGTGGAAGTCCAAATCCTCTTCACTGTGTTGAAGGCTTGCTTTGTTTGTCTCCTTCAGATGCCTTTTCCCCAGTTGGCGGCGTGGGAGAGGAGGGTACCTTCCCTTCAGCTGACTTGGTCTAGTGGGCAGATCATCAGAAATCAGAATCAGAAATTTTCATTAGTTACTGTGTGCTATACTGGAATTTGGATAACTAATCATGAATACCATTTTTTGGATATTTTTAATTCAACCTACATGCACTGAGCCATGACAACTTGTGAGGTTTCAGAAATTACTTAGACTTCCCCTACTGAGTCAGCTCCAAAATCATAGAACAAGGTGTTAGTAGAGCAGAGTTTCAGACATGAGGCAAAGGAAGAGAGTGGGCAGTGCTATTTGGGGAGTCGAGGAAGTCTTCACAGAGGTTGCAGTCTTGTTCTTAGAGGAAAAAGTACTTGAATCTCAAGAAACAAGGGTATTCTGAGAAAAGGAAACATTTACATATAAAAATGTCCTCCTGGAGCAGGGTAGAAAATAGTTTCAGTAGGAAATAGATGAGATAAGAGATAAGAGAAAGTGGGAGAGATGGAAACACGTGAACAGAAGGGGATGGAAGGGCTAGAGAAGTGTT
>VZQC01007418.1:850934-946789 GCA_009823505.1 Rhizomys pruinosus | reverse complement strand
TATATATATATACATGGGGTTGCAGTCACCATTCCTGGCTTGCTTTAAAAAATTTATTTATGGCAGAACCATCTGGAGCCTGCTATCTGGCCACTTCCAGCACAGAGTAAGTGACTGGTCACCCCTGTGGGTTCCCAGACCATTTGGAGCCTGCCATCGGGTTGCCCCACCCCCTCCCCGCAGAGGTGTGGGCATCCTGGTGGAAACAGTGGTAGTGTCTACAGAGCACAAGGTAAGAGAAGAGACAAAGAGATAGCAAACCGGCCACTCCACGGACAACCGAGAGGAACAGGTCTTCAACACAAGGAAGAAACACCTGAATCTCACATCAGATTACAAACAACAAATCAAAAAAACAAATCCACGTGTCAAAAGCACAAGGAAAAAAAAATCAACAACATGGGAAAAGCAAATAATAAATTCCCACCAAACTCTATCAGTCCTATAGAAGACTCCAACAATGGGAACTCCCTGGAGGTGACTCAGGACACAGATCTTAAAGGAACAGTCATAGACATACTCAAAGAAGTCAAGGAATAGAAAGAACAAATCAAAGAACTAAAAGGAGAGAATGAACAACTCCGGAAGGAAATGGAAATACTAAAGGAATCTCAGGCTGAAATGAAAAAGAAAATTGAACTCATCCAGTCAACAGGAAAGGGCAGGAGAAAGCCTCAGTAGCAGAATGGATGTAGCAGAAAATAGAATGTCAAGCCTAGAAGATAACATGGAAGTATTGAAGAGCTCAAGCAAAGACTGAAAAATTAAAAAAAAAAAAACCACAAGAGGGGAATAACCAGGAAATGTGGGATCATGAAGAGAAAAAACTTCCACATCATGGGTATAGAGGAAGGAGAAGAATCCCAGGATAACAGTATGGATCAGCTCTTCAACAGAATTACAGAAGAAAATTTCCCCAAATTGAAAAAAGACACACCCATACAAATACAAGAAGCACATAGAACACCAAATAGACAAGGTTAGAAAAGAAACTCCCAGGGCTGGAGAGATAGCCTAGCAGTTAAGAGCACTGACTGCTGTTATAGAGGACCCAGGTTCGATCCCCAGTACCCACATGGCAGCTAAGGACCGTCTGTAACTTCAATTCCAGGAGAACTCCAGTTCCAGGGGAATCCGAGACCCTCTTCTGACCTCCGAGNGTAATTTGATTTGTATGAAATGCACAGAGCTTCAATAAAACATTGGCAAAAAAGTTTACTGTTTCAGTCAGTTCTTTGACACAGTCTCTTCTGTTGTTGTTCCTTTCAATTTATATCATTCCAAAATATGTCTATATGGATGCCACAGGTAACAGAATTATGACCTCTGAAAATAATCTCTAGGTTAATTCCAAAACATGTTTAGGGGTTTACATTTTGATAGTAGAGTTATATGCAGGTAAAGAAACAATGTTACTTTACTTCCCTACATTACATAGCAAGTTGATGAGTAACAGGTATTATATTATAAAAAAAAACAAAGAAATAAACAGGAATTATTCAGTTTGCCTTCTAAAGAGAGAATTGATGCCAGCCTCCACAATGAGGGACACCATATGTTGTTTGTTTATCTGTGCCTGTTACTTCACTTAGCATAATGGCTTCTAGTTTCATCCATTTACTTGAAAAGTTCATGATGTTGTCTTTCTTTACCTTTGCATAGTCTCTAAGTCCACTCAGATGAGGAACACAGACAGCAACAACATTAAACCAGTTAAAATTTAAACTCAGTTAAAAATTGACTAGCATTCACTAATAAACATCATCAATGACCATAAACAAAAATTGAAAAATATTACCCTAGAATACACTTATTTATTTTTTAAAATTTTATTTATTTTTGTATGTATATGAATGCACTGTCTGCATGTATGTTTGTGCACCCATGTCGTGCAATGCTGTGGAGGTCAGAAGAGGGTCTTGTATTCCCCTGGAATTGAAGTTACAGACGGTTCTTAGTTGCCATGTAGGTGCTGGGGATCGAACCCGGGTCCTCTGCAAGAGCAGTCGGTGCTCTTAACTGCTAGGCTATCGTTCCAACCCCAGAATACACTTATTTAAGGTAAGTCTATGAAACATAAAGGAAAGAAATAAAGGAAATAGGCAGGGATAAGATAAAAACAGAGGATTCTGCCATGAATCCATCTGGACCTGGGCTTTTTTTAGTTGGGATTTTTCTTTATCACAGTTTCAATTTTCTCCTTTATTATGGATGTATTTAAGCTGTCAATCTCTTCCTGGTTAAGTCTTGGTGGATTCCATGATGTCAGGTATTCATCCATTTCTCTTAGGTTTACAAATTTAGAAGAGTATAGGTTTTTGAAGTATTCTCATAAGATTTTCTGGATCTTTTTGCTATCTGTTGTGATGTTTCCTTTTTCATCTCTAATTTTAATGATTGTTGATTTGGAGTTGCTTTTTCCTTCTTTTAACCAACTGGGCTAAAGGTCTATCTATCTTCTTTATGCTTTTAATGAACCAGCTCTTGGATTCATTGATTTTTATTGTATTGCTTTCTTTGTTTCTATTTCATTGATTTCCACTCTGCTTTTTGTTGTTTGTTCCTGTCTGCTGGGTTTAGGATTCATTTGTTCTTGCCCCTCAAGCGTTTTTAGTTGCTGTTATTTATTTGTGATCTTTCTGTTTTCTTTCTTTTTTTTTTTTGTATTAGCCAGGTATTATATCACACAAAAAGCAATACATTTATGAAGGCAGATTAACAAAATGGAAAAAGAAAGAATAAAATAATATAAAGTTATTAACTTAGGTTGTAGGAGGCTGGTATCCAACAAGAGTCTCACAGGTTTAATATCAGGGTGTTGAGCATTTGGAGGGTCAAGGGAAGAAGGTGTCTCCTGGCCTTGTCTAGCTTTTCTGGGAAACCACATTCCTTGGGACTCTTTGAGGGCAGGTGCCACAGGATGAATCTTTTGCATTTCATCTTTCTCATTCCTTTTCTAGCTTTCTTTTACATATCTGAGGACTTCTGTGGTTCTATCAGTGCTGCAAATACCTAAGTGAATCAACTTACAAAGAGGAAAAATTATTTTGGTTCACAGTTTCAGCACTTTCAGTCCATGGTAAGCAGTCCTTGTCACTTCTGGGTTGCGGTGAGGCTTGAGGTCATGCAGAACACCTCCTCTGCTAGATCGCCATTTAGGTCTATGAATTTCCCTCTCAGGACTGCTTTACAGGTGTCCCATATTTTGCTGTATTGTATCATCCCTTTCATTTAGTCCCAGGAATGCTTTTATTTCTTTCTTATTGCTTCTTTGACCCATTTGTTATTCAGTAGTGTGTTGTTTAGTTGCCATTTGATCTTGTAGCTAGTAGGGCTCTTTTGGGTATTGATATTAAGCTTTATTGCACTTTGGTCTGATAGGATGCATGAAGTTATTTCCTTTTTTTGTGTTTGCTGAGGTTTTCTCCATGTCCCAGTATATGGTTGATTTTGGAAAATTTTCCATGGGGTGCTGAGTAGAAAAGGATATTATTTGTGTTTGGGTGGAATATTTGGTAGATATATGTTAGGTCCATTGGTGTATCATATTGTTCCATTCAGATGTCTCTCTGTTTATTATTTGTCCAGTTGACCTGTCCAATGGGCTCAGTCAGTGCGTTATTAAAGTCTCCCACTATTAGTGTGCTGGGATTGATCTGTGCCTTGAAGTCCTACAGGATTTTGTTTATGAAGTTTGGTGCACCAGAATTTGGTGCATATATATTTATGATTGTAAGATCTTCATGGTTGATTGATCCTTTGATAAGGATGCAGTGACAATCTTCATCTCTTCTGATTAGTTTTACTTAGAAATCTATTTTGTTTGATATTAAAATAGCAACTCCTGCTTGCTTTTTGCTACCATTTGCTGGGAATATTTTTTCCATCCTTTTACCTTATAATGGTGGCTGTCATTGAAGATGAGGTGTGTTTCTTGTAGACAGAAGAAAGATGGATTCAGTTTTTTAATCCTTTCTCCTTCAATTATAATTGCCATATTTGCTGGGCAGAGTAACCTGGGTTGGCATCTGTAGTCATTTAGCACTGGGAATACTTTGGTCCAAGCTCTTCTGCTTTTCATCATTTGCATTGAAAATTCAGCTGTAATTCTGATGGGTTTTCCTTTATATGTAACTTACTCTCAATAGAACTCCCAAATTAGATACCAGATTATCCCATAAATGGACAAGTGAATTGAATAGACAGTTCTCAAAGTAAGTAATAAAAAATAAGTGCTCAACAACCTTAGAGTATGCAAATTACAACTACATTCAGATTCCAACTAATCCCAGGCAGAATGGCTACAATCAAGAAATCTAATAAGTTTTCAGGCATGGTATTGCACACCATTAATCCCAGCACTCAGGACACAGAGGCAGGTGGATGTCTATGAGCTCAAAGGAAGTCTGGTCTATATAGTAAGTTCCAGGATATCCAGAGCTACACAATGAGACACTGTCTCAAAATAAAATAAATGGTATAAAGAAATTAAACAGCAAAAATGCTTGTGGGGGTGTAAGGGAAGTGAACCCTCATACACTGCTATGGGAATGCTAGCTGGTGTAGCCACTATGGAAATAAGTNAGGATAAACAAGATAGATAGACCTCTAGCCTAATTGACTAAAAGAAGGAAAGAGCAACTCCAAATCAACCAAATTAGAGATAAAAAAGGGAAACATCACAACAGATACTGAAAAGATTCAGATAATCTTACAGGAATACTTAAAAAACCTACACTCTACTAAATTTGAAAACTTAAAAGAAATGGATGAATACCTGACATCATGGAATCCACAAAGACTTAACCAAGAAGAGATCAACAGCTTAAATAGACCCATAATAAAGGAGGAAATTAAAACTGTAATAAAAACTACTCCCAACTAAAAAAAAGTCCAGGTCCACATGGATTCACGACAGAATTCTATAAGACATTTAAAGAAGACCTACAGCCACTACTACTCAAATTATTCAAGAGGATAGAAACAGAAGGAAATCTCCCAAATTCCTTCTATGAAGCCGACATCACTCTAATACCAAAACCAGGCAAAGATACAACCAAAAAAGAAAACTATAGCCCCATTTCACTAATGAACATAGATGCAAAAATTTTCAACAAAATACTTGCAAACCGCATACAGGCACATATCAAAAAGATCATCCAACATGAGCAAGCTGGATTCATACCAGAGATGCAGGGATGGTTCAACACACGTAAATCAATCAACATCATAAAGCACATAAACGGACTGAAAGACAAAAACCGTATGGTCATCTCAATCTATGTGGAAAAGGCCTTCAACAAAATTCACCATGCCTTCATGTTTAAAGCCCTGGAGGGAATTGGACTGGAGGGAACATTCCTCAAAACAATTAAAAAAAGAAGTAATTGACCACTTATTTTCAGACTTCGTAATTGTGGTATATACATGGAGGGTATATATTCATATATTAGGGTAATTTAAAATTGAAGGGAAAAATGTGACCTCCTAAACATATTTTTGGAATTAGCATACAGTTTCTTTTCAAAGGTCATAATTTTGGCATATACGTGATAGATGATAGATAGATAGATGATAGATAGATAGATAGATAGATAGATAGATAGATAGATATGCATACTTTGGAGCAATACAAATCGGAGGGAACAACAATGACAAAATGACTGGATCAAAGAACCAACTAAAACAGTTCACTTCTGCCCAAACAATAAACCTCTGCAGAGAAAAACTTTTAAAAGACTGAGAAAAAGATGCAAAACACGTATGGCAGAATATATGAACTGGGGTGGGGTGGGGGGCATGAAAAAGGGAGTCTAAATTGGACTAAGAAATGATGTATGAAACACATGAAACACCAATAAAAATATTTTATTAAAAAAACAAGTATAGCTATACATACTAATTATTTGGTGGAGGATATGTTACACTGAAATGTATACTTTTCAAGCAAACGATATGTTACATCAAATTGTGAAAAATTATTAATTTTTACACATTCTTAAAATACAAAAGTAGCAATTACACATGATTCAATATAACATTTATAATCATGGATGATTATCATTCACTTCTCTTTGGGGAATTCTACACTTTTAAAGTTCTTTAATTGAGTCCACAATACATTGCTTTTCTTTCCTTTTTTTTTTTTTTTTTTTTTTNTGGGGGGATGGGGGGGACATGGGTCTAGATTTGATTTTTTAAAATTAATTAATTAATTAATTAAAAGCTGAGCCATCTCTCCAGCCCCATAAAATTTTCTTATCTACTATTAAAGAGGAAACGATATAAAAATATGTGGAAACACTTTGAAAAATACAAAATATTATGACACATTAGATGCTGTTGACATCTTTGTTCATGATAATCAAGAATAAAAAATAACTGTTCCACCTCACTCTCAATTAAGGAAATGCAAATTAAAACAACCTTAAGATTTCATCTTACTCTAGTAAGACTAGCTATGATCCAGAAAACAAAGGATACCAAATGCTGGAGTTGTGGGGAAAAGGAACACCCATCCACTGCTGGTGGGAATGCAAACTCATGCAACTCCTATGGAAAGCAGTGTGGAGAACTCTTAAGAAACTAAAGATGAGCCTAGCACCTAACCCAGTAATACCACTCCTGGGTATATACCCAAAAGACTCATCCTACTGCAGAGACGACACATGCACATCTAAGTTTATTGAAGCTCTCTTCACAATAGCAAAGAGCTGGAAGCAACCCAACTGATGAATGCATAGAGAAAATGTGGTACATCTACACAATAAAGTTCTATGCAACAATAAAGAAAGATGACATCGTGAACTTTGCAGGTAAATGGATGGAACTGGAAGCCATTATGCTAAGTGAAATAACACAGTCCCAGAAAAACAAAGGACAAATGGTATCCCTCATTTGTGGATCCTAGCACCAAATCCCTAGTTGAAAGGCAAGCTAAGCAAAGTTAATGTTATATTTCTTTTTATCTGAAGGCAACTGTGCTGTTATAATGTGAATCCCTTAACGGGCTCTAGAATTAACTTACCACTTATTTTCAGACTTTATAATTGTAGTATATGGGTGGAGGGTATGTATTCATATTTTAGAGTAATATAAAGCGAAAAATATGAACTCCTAAAAAACAAGATATCTTCATGTTTAATTTCTGGGGCAATTTCTAAGGCAAGTGACCTGCTCCTAACTCTGTAATAAAAGGTGACCTCAAAGGAGTTCATCCATGATTGCTTGAATGACAGGCCATATGTTTTTCCTATTTTGATATATTTTTCCTTTATTTAGCACAAGTTTTACAGGGGCCTGGGCTACAGCTCAGTGAGTAGAGTGCTTACCTTGCATGCCCCCTCCAAACAAGTTTCGTAGAGAAGATATGTTACATACACTCAGAATTCAAGTATTAGCCAATAGCAATGCCAGCAGCAGGCCCTAACACTTAGCCTGTTTGACTGTGTCTGCCTCTCTCCAGCCAACTCCTTCCAGCAAACATCTCCATTACTCCAAGTTCAAGCTCTCCCTGAAATACATGTGCATATATTAAGGAAGCTAGGGTCTGGTTTGATTTCTGTGCACAAGGCACTTTTGCCCACAGCGAGTCACATAATTTGCTTACTTACTGTGTGCTTTTCAGAGCATCAGAGGAAATGGGAGCTGGGGGCAGGATCTCATCTGTTTTCCTGCAGATAACAATGCCTCTCCACCTAAGTTAATAGATACAGGCTCACAGGCATTTATGAGTGGTGTCTTTAATACAGCTCTGGAATATTTGCCCTATAAATTCTTAAGAACAGACTTATAGATTGCCTATTACCAGCATTATGGACTATTAATAAATCAGCTACAGTCACTTTTTTATTGAAGTTCCCCCTTTGGTGTTCCCATTCGAAACAGCAAAACACTGGGAAGAGATGGAATGTCCAAACTCTGTGGCGGCTGAGAGTTCCTGTAGAGAAATGAAAGGGGAAGGGAGCTGACAGTTACATTTGAAAAGACAGTTTGGAGCGAGGAAGAGGAGTCAGGGCTCCTACCAGATGGGTGTTGTTGCAGCCTTCTAGAGCCACCATCCATCCCCCAGGTCCACAGGCGACAAGGCTGAGTCCACGGTGTCCTGCTGTCTCCCCTGCTATAAATTCTCCTGGTGTTTCTCTGCCCAGGCTTCTCTGGGTTGGTTCTGCCTTTACAGGCTATGCTGCTCGGTGTGGTACTGACCATGGCCAGGACTCCCCAGCTGCTGACCACAGATGTGGTCACCCTAGCTGACTGACCCCAGTTCTCGGTCTCTCTTTGCCTCTCTCTCCTGATTAACTGTCAGGGCCTCCAGCCTCCTTCAAGATTCATATTCCATTACAGAAGTCCTCATCACAAACATGTCCCCAGGGGGTAGTGTCTCTACTGCAATTGGCATACCCAGAAGCCTCTGTCCCCCTCTTCCTTTTCCTCCTCCTCCTCCTCCTCCTCCTCCTCCTCCTCATCATCATCATCATCATCATGTATTTCTGAGCAGTATGCATGGGTATGTATATGCATGTTCACACATATATGGACACACATCTGCATAAGTGAGTGTGCACATGTGTGCACATGAAAGTGGAGGCCAGGGGTTCACCTTAGGTGTCACTCTCCACTTTATTTACTGAGGCAGGGCCTCTCCCTAAACCCTGAGCTTCCTGATTCCAGCTTGTCTAGCTAACCAGCTTGCCCAGGGGACCTCTGTCTCTGTCTCCTGGGTACTTGGATCACAGGCAGGCAGCAGCGGCCACCTGGCATTCACATGTGTTCTGGGATCTAAACTCCAGTCCCCACAGTTGCAGAACAAGTGCTTTAGCCACCGGGCTGTCTCCTCAGCCCAAAGTGGCTGTTTTCATATCACTAGTTCCCAGCTGAGGAACTCAGAGGTCCCTAGGAAGAGACCCAACCTCCTTGCTACATGATCTACCCACTGAACCCCCAGAAGCCTCCCCCCTCCCAGGGAGTTGACCGTGTATTGCTACACTTTGCATTCTTTCACAGAGAACTCTTTTCTCCATTACTAAGTCCAGGATGATGAAGAATCACCCCTTTCTTTTCCAGAAGCTCTCCTTTCCTCAAGCCTCCATGGCTGTTACTGGGACTGAGATATTGTGGTCATTAAATCCATTCCCTGACAGCACACTTACTTAAATGGACCCTTCAGCTACTTGAGAGCCTCCTCTTATCGAATGTCTCCTCCCTCACAAGGTTGTCTTGTGTGCTCGTGATGACCAACTCATCACTGAGACTGATGGTGTTTCATTGTCCTCCAGAAGACTTCACTGCAAATAAACCCATCTAATTAGATATAGGAAAAGCAAGTTCTGGAACCATAGACACCTGGTATAAGGCACTGCTGGTTGTTAAAACAAAACAACTCACCATCTCAGTGCTCACCCAAACAAGGCTTGCTTCTTACCAGTAGCTCTGCTCCAGGGGATGACTCAGGGACCCATGTTCCCTTAACAATGTGAATTACAGTCTTCAATGCAGATCCCCCACATCACAGTAGAATGGAAGAAGAGCTAGGGAAAACTCCAAAGAGTGCCCATATTTCATTGGCTAAAACCTAGCCATGTGTTCCAACTTAATTGCAAAGGAACCTGAGAAAATTGATCTTGCTGTGTGCCCACAGAAACCCAAGAATGTTAAATGTCAAACTGGTATCTGCTTTGACACCCTCCACCAACCTCAGCCAAGTGTCTGAGAACATGTGTATTCTTACAAGGTTTCTCCTCCTAATGAGGCAGCAATTTTCTAAGAGTAGAAATTATTCTTTCTGGCTGTAGTACATACCAGCTCTTCCAGTATTTGGGAGGAGGCAAAAGCATTGTGAATTTGAAGACAGCATATGCTAAATAGTTCTAGACTATCCTGGGCTCTGTGGAAAGAAGAAAAGAGAGGAAGGAAGGAAGGAAGGAAGGAAGGAAGGAAGGAAGGAAGGAAGGAAGGAAGGAAGGAAGGAAGGAAAGAAGGAAGGAAGGAAGGGGAGAGGAAGAAAAGGAGGAAAAAGAAGAAGAAGGAGGAGGAGGAGAAGAGGAAGGAGAAAAGATTTGAAGGTCCTTTACAAAGACCTCCAGCATCTTCATCAACACTGTCATGTTTACTTCTCATCCCCAGGACGCAGAACCAGAATTTCTATCCCCAGATCAATGTGAGGAAGCTAACCTGCAGTTTAGACAATGAAATAACAGTATCAACTAACAGTTATTGAATGCCATGGTGGATAATTTTATGTGTCAATTGAACTGGATTGTGGCATGCCCTGACATTTTGGTGCAGCATGTGTCTAGGTCTGTCTGTGAGGAAATTTTGGGATTTCAGGAGACTGTGTGGAGCAGATTGCCCGCTCCAAGAAGTTGAAGACCTAGATGAAACAAATGGGCTGAGTAAGAAGACCTTCCTGCCTGACAGCCCTCAACTGGAACAGCAGGGTTTTCCTGCCATGGAACTGGACAGAAATGTCATCTCTTCCTGGGTCTCAAGCCTGTTTGCCCTTGCCAAGAGCAGAATCCAGGCTCCAGCTTCTTTTATGAGTCCTGAAATTTGTCAGCTTCTATAATCATGAGAGCTACTTCCTTAAAATAAATGTCTTATCCTATCAATTCTGCCTCTATAGAATACAAGATGAAGAGATAAGAACCTAGTGTCAAGTATCTAAAAAGACATGTATGATCTCATCCAAAATTCATACATCACCCAAGATTCTGTCCTGGGGCCACAAAACAAATAATATAATGTATTCTCTCACCAGGACAGGAGGTCCCAGGCTTTGCTGATAACTGCTACACTAAGAAACACACAGCAAATGCTTTCTGTTCTATTAAAGACTCTGATACCTGCTAGAAGCAGCCAAGCATCCTGTGTCAGGGGCAGAGACACTTTGCTCACTTCTGTGACAAAAATAAATTAAGGAACCATTTATTTTGGCTCACAGTTCAGGGTGCCGTCCATCGTGAGCATGAGGCAGTTGGTCACACTGAGTCTGCCATCAGGGATAGACAGCAATGAATAGGGCCTCAACTAGCTTTCTTCTTTTATTCAGTCCAAGATTCCAGCCCACCAGATGGTGCCACTACCTTTGAAATGGGTCTTTCTACTTCAATTAACCCAGTTTAGAAACTGCCTCACAGACATGCCGAGAGAATCGTTTCCATGGTAATGCTAAATCTCTCGAAGTTGACAAAGGTTGACCTTCACAGATGCACACCCTAACCCAGCGTTGCACAGAACTGTCCTCTAACTGGCACGCTATGGACAGAAACCTTCTTCCCAAGCTTGGTTGCTCCTGCTTGCCTCAGATTATAAACTTGCTGACTGTTGACCTTCAGCAAGAAAGGAGGGGCAGGGAGAGTCAGCCACCACTCCCAACCAACCAACTGGCCCTAGCTGCATGAGGGGGAGGGACTAAGGGTATAAACTGGAGAGGCTATGTATAAGAGAGGCTCTCTTGCCATTTTTTATGGCTACTGGGAAGTCATGATCCCTACCTGGATGGAGAATTCTCATTGCGACCTTAGGAAGAGAGCACCCACACTCCTACAGATAACCCCTTACCTATAAGTAAGCTCAGTAAACTCACTGGTTTTCCAAGTGCAGTTTAGTGAAATTGTACCTCACTTTGTCACAGGGAGCAAGAAAGGAGGCTGAATGTAGTTTTTGCTTTCCAGAAGAAATTTTAGCAACACACCATCTCTCCGTCCCTCCAATCCACTTGAGTCCCCAGTTTGGTTGCCTGGGTAGTGTCTCCTGCCTTCTTAGCCCGCAGGTGTGGAGACTAAGTGCTATCTCTAATTAAAATCATTTTAGACCAAGTGTCCCTTGGAGACAGTCTGTATACAACCTGTGCTGACCTGTGGGCCAGAACGTGGCAACAAATCATGTCTCCAGGTAGCCCCTGGTAAAATATTCTTTCCCACCTAAGGGTGATATTCAGAGGTAAAGCATTTACTTAGTATATAGAAGACATGCAGTTCAATTCTCAGTACCAGTGGCCTTAAGAGATGGCTTAGCAGCTAGGAGCACATATTGTTCTCACAGAGGACCTGAGATCAATTTTTAGCAGCTCACAATCTCCTGTGATCTAACACCTCTTCTGGCCTCCTCTGGCAACTGCAGTCATGCGCACTACCTACACAGAGACAAACGCAAACACGTATTTTTTTTATTTTATTTATTTTCTATGTGTATGAATGTACCATCTGCATGCAGGTCTGTGCATCCGTGTCGTGCAATGGCGTGGAGGTCAGAAGAGGGTCTCAGATTCCCCTGGAACTGGAGTTACAGGCGGTTCTCAGCCACCATGTGGGTGCTGGGGATTGAACCCAGGTCCTCTGCAAGAGCAGTCGGTGCTCCAAACTGCTAGGCCATCTCTCCAGCCCCTGCAAACACATATTTTTAATTGAAGAATAAATAAACCTCTCAGTTCCACAAAATAAAATCCAAAAATGCTCTTTCTGATGAGGGTTCAGACTTGGAAAAACCTAAAACGAGTGTCCCCTTAGAAAGAAAGGAAGTTACAGGACACAGGATGACTCTTGGCCTCACTGAGGGGCTTTAGATAAGGATGGTGGTGATGGCCAGTCTAGGCATTCAGGAAACATCGGTGGGTTCTGGACAGGAACAGAGGAGACTGAAACCACTGAATGATATTTTTGCCAAGGCCAGGACTTGTCCTGAGATGACATTCCCCTCCAGCCCCTGACTCATCATCTGAGCTGTTTACTGCCTTAGAACCAGTGGTTCCCTTTCTCTTAATGCAAGTGCGAAATCACTCCTGACATGTTCACTCAGTGCAGTGTAAACGCTGACCTGGACATCAGAAAACCTAGGTGATTTGCCTGTCACCACTTTTCTCAGGCCATGAGTTCCTCATGTGCAATTGGGCCACATAAGAGACAATAACAAGAATGGAGCTGGAATTTAAGCCTTAATAAGAGCTGGGTTCGAACCCACTTCAAACAATCAAGCCCAGGTGGCTGCATAGTGCCTGCATCCCTGCGACTGTTCATGGCCATTTCTTTTGCCTTCCTTCCCAACAGAGGCAAGAAAACTAAGTCCTCAGCTTAAAGGTGCTCAAAACTAGGGTTGGTTGCCGCCAGGGAAGAAACTTGTCTCTAGGGAGAGTTCAGGGTGGAACGACAAATCCTTAATCCCAGTCGCTGCCTGAATGGAGAACAAAATGTGTGCAGGAGCAGCAGCAACCACCACGGTAGCCATGAGGAGACCTGCAGCCCAGCGAGGATGGGCAGGGCTGGAGCCCGGGGATGCTTGTGTAGACGGTAGCAAGCCTTTTGTGAATCAGCTGAGACCACCCCTGAAAAATGTCAAATATTCAGTATTTGCAGCCATATGAAACACTAGATGAGCTTGAATCAGTCCTTTCTCATTCACTTAACATTTATCAAGCACTTAGCATGTTATTCTCCTAATCCTATCAACGAGCCATTTTCCAACTGCAGAAACCAAGGCTCAGAGAAGATGATATAGAAAATGAATTTGATGGCTCATTGTCTCTCTCCATCTCTCTGTCTCTGTCTCTCTCTGTCTCTGTGTGTGTCTGTCGGTCTCACACACACACACATGCACACACACACACACACACACCTCTAGTGTACCAGTGTGGGACATAAAACCCAGAGCTTTGCACATACTAAGCAGACTCTCTACCACTAAACTAAATTCCCAACCTTAAATTTGACCTCGAGAACCCAGGCTCTTAATTGCAGTCCATGTTTGCTCTCTTGAGTCTAGTTCTCTTGTCTATAACATGAAACAGCAGAGAAGAGTGCTGTAAAGAAGCCATGGCTTACCACTCCTGGGTATGTACCCACAAGACTCTTCTTACCACAGAGATACACGCACAGCCATGTTTATTGCAGCTCTCTTCACAATAGCAAAGAGCTGGAACCAACCCAAGTGCCCCTCAACCAACAAGTGGATGGAGAAAATGTGGTACATCTACACAATGGAGTTCTATGCAGCAGTTAAAAAAAGACAGCATCATGAACTTTGCAGGTAAATGGATGGAACTGGAAGATATTATGTTAAGTGAAGTAACACAGTCCCAGAAAAACAAACAACGAATGGTATCCCTTATCTGTGGATGCTAGCACCAATAACGTAGTTGTAATTATTTCTTGTGGGAGTGATGCATACTAGAAAGAACAACAATACCAACAGCAGAAAAGACTGCATCAAAGAACTGACTGAAAGGGTGAATCTGGTGGGGTGGGGGGATTGGGAGGGGGACATGGGTCTAGATTAGATTTGTAACATAATCTTGTACAAAAAATATGTAAAACAATAAATTAAAAAAGAAAACAGAAAAAATAAGCCATTGCTATGTTAGACATTAAATTCTGAGAAACATCAATTCAAATCCCTTAGTATCGTGTGACTCCAGAAAGTTACAAAGCTACTCTGAACCCTGCTTTCTGTATCAGTAAGTCTTGACCATAAGAAGATTTATCTCACAGGGTTGTCTTCAAAATTAACCATCATCATGTCAGCTCAGAGCTCAGCCCAGAGCAAGAACGGGAGATTCTCAGGTGCCCTTACCTATGCCCACCATCACTGAGTTTCCATAAAGTTAGTGATTGGCTGTTCTAAGAAGCCAAGATGCCAGACATCCTTCCCTGGGAGAAGAGCTGTATTGTCACATTATAGATGCTCAAGAAAAATTGAATCTGGAAATTTTTAACCTGAAACCAACTATGTTTTAAACTGCTGTTTACAACTCTGTTTGGTCCCTGCAAGAGTTAGGCCAAGGCACGCAGCACCTCCTTGTTGTGTTAGGTAATGAGGGAGCCCCACCCCCAGCACCTTCTCTGATCCCAACACTAAGCTGAATGCTTAAAAGTGTGAAAACAGAAGGGAACAGGGGAGGGACAGATAGGCTAGGCGAAGCAAGTTTGCTCCAAGGAGGTAAAAGCAAAACAATGAAATTGTAAGATTTCCACGACAGATCTCATCAGTGCCGCCTGAGTGCATTCCATTAAACCTCATTTATTAAATTTTGAGGAACACAATTTAGATATAAGATTCTGGAGAAACAGGTTGTGCACTAGCTGATTCTAAGCATGATGACATGCCCCATGCATAGAAAATAGGATGCTGTTTTCATTTTGATGGTCTCAAGAGACTCTTGTACAGCTCCTATGGGGGAAGGAGACATGGAGTTGGAAGATGGGAGGGGATTCACACTACCGTTTGCAGTCTGTCTCCCCTCACTCAACAGCCATTTGGAGGAACTGCATTTCCTACCCTGCAGCATAAACATTTCTGAAGGTGGACAGGCATGCTTTGCTGCATTCTGGAATTTCTAGCCAAGAGTCCATAGGTGGGCAGGCGCCAAACCCAGCAAGGTACTCAGACGGCACAACGTCCTCGTTCGTTCATCTCTCCCAAGACTCTCCCTCCATCCAAGAATATCTTTTACTAGGGTTTCCAAAGCAAGACTCGGCCAGAATCTTCTATGGAGATGAACTAGATCACACTTTTATTCAAGCTCATCGGAAAGCCTCCCAAAGGCTTCCTCGGTCCTGCTCTCTAGTGCCCAAGATGGCCTCTGTGCAAACAAGAGAAGAAGAGGCTCTAAGATATGCCAGAGACTGAGTCTACATTTAACTGTGGCCTGACCATGCCA
Source organism: Rhizomys pruinosus (assembly GCA_009823505.1). Classification (NCBI taxonomy): domain Eukaryota; kingdom Metazoa; phylum Chordata; class Mammalia; order Rodentia; family Spalacidae; genus Rhizomys; species Rhizomys pruinosus. Next base: position 931,137 of record VZQC01007418.1, on the reverse strand, counting down.
GAGCATAGTATTTACTGGAGGGAAAAACCGACGCTCAAAAGAGGGTTGTACGTGGCCATTCCCTCTGAAATGAGGCGTTCCCTCCAGGAAGGAGGACAGAGCCTCGTGCAAAATGCAAGCCTAAGGAAACCTGTGCAATTTACAAAGCTCACCATGTTCATGAAATGTACAAGACTCCAGAAGCTCATAAAACAAGGCTTAGGAGGATTAGAAAGTTATGAGAGCCACAAGGCCCTTCCCCAAGGTTATGTACACAGGAGTCATTGCTGGGCAGAGGAGACTCTGCCAAGAAGCTGTCTGCAAACTGCAGGAACCCCGGGATGCAACCTGAGTGGTTGACCATACCGAGGTGGGGTTTCTAGTGATGCTGCAGCCTTTGAGTCACCAATGCTCTTTTAAGTGTCCCTAACAAGCTCATTGGTTTGCCCAGCTAGACATGACTGAATCACTTCTCTGTTCTGCCATCAATGCCCTATTGGGGTCAATAGATATTTTTTCACACTTCCTCAGGAAAAGTCACACAAGAGAGGGGGACATCCTTCCCAAGATCACTTGCCCTTTAAGCTATTATAGAAAATTCAAAGGGTCAGCATTTTACAAAAGCATATATATTGGACAAGTATACACAAGGGTTATGACATTCCCAGTAACATGATACTTTGCTGGCACCAGTACAATATCAGCCATTTTTAACAAATAATACACATTGCAGAACCAAGGATTAAGTCATGACAGTGCTTCATAAGATTCAAGGCCTTATTTGGATGGTGGGATATAACACTTTGGCATCCACAGATAAAAGGCAGAGCTCTTTGTTAGATGCAACTCCATAGAGAAAGGATCACTATACAGGGCTACACAAGGGGTATACCCCTGAGACAACATAAGGATGGGGCGATTAAGGGAACATAGAGACTCATGGTAGATTGATTAGCTTGAACAATTTCTCGGGCTCCAGAGGAAGAACTGTTTGTCTTTGGGGCAGTTAGGACTGGTGCAAGAGCCATACTTCCCATAAGGGAATTGCTTGAGGTAAAGGACTTAATTAGCTGCTTAAGAGGATATATATGGTCGGACTGGAGAGATGGCCTAGTGGTTAAGAGCGCCAACCGCTCTTGCAGAGGACCCGGGTTCGATCCCTAGCACCCACATGGTGGCTGAGAACCATCTGAAACTCCAATTCCAGGAGAACTCCAGTTCCAGGGGAATCCGACACTCTCTTCTGACCTCCGCGGCATTGCACGACACGGGTGCACAAACTTGCATGCAGACAGTACATTCATACACATACAGAAATAAATAAAATTAATTAAAAAAAGAGGATATATATGGTCAGCTTCTAGCCAGGTCTTCAAAACTGGGTCAAGGTGTTATGGGAATTAAACAGAGATAGGCCAGGCACAGTGAGAAGACTCAAACCATACTTGCAAAGCAGAAGTTTTCCTTTATCATGCATGGGCCTTAGTCTGAGCTTCTGCTCTGGAGAAACTAAGGCCTTGATGAGAAATACAAGTTTTTATTGTATTTTTCACATCATCTTTTGACACTAACCATATTGATGGATTTGAGACTTTCAGCACAGATGTATATGTGCCCTTTAGGCTATTATAGGAAATTTCAAGGGTCAATATTTTATAAAAGCACATATTTCGGATGGGGCTGGAGAGGTGACTGGGCAGTAAAGAGCACTGGCTGTTCTGACAGATGACCTGGGTTCAAATCCCAGCACCCAAATGGCACTTAACAACTGTCTGTAACTCCAATTCTGGGGATCTAATACTATCTTCTGTTCTCTGAAAGCACCCTCTCTCTCTCCCATCCTTGAATGCAAATCCTTGTCTCCAGTGTTGCTTCTAGAGATATTCAAATGAAGAGCTCTAATTCCTGATAGCTATGGGAGCTCAAGCATGTTATTGAAATGCTTTGTGCCTCGGTTTCCTTTCACAAATAGGAATTTTTTCACTTACAGCATTGTGTTTTGAGCATGACTTGAGTTAAAACATGCTGTGATGAGATTCAACAAGTGCCTGAGATACAGAAAATACTATAAAAAATAGCACTTAGGATTCTCAAGGTCTTGAAAGAGGACCCTGCATCTGCTGGGACTTCAATAAAATGTTTGCTGCTTGAAGCGGATTGAGTCTCAAGGGACAGAGGACAGCTTTCTGTTAAGTTCTTTTCATTGTGTTCGCTAGGTTCTTCTGGTTGCCAGGCACTCACTCAAGCTCACACAATGACGCTTGCTACAAGGTAGCGGCTGCAGGACACAGATAGGCATCTCTGGGGAACTATAGAGCAACTATCACAACAGAATGTACCAGGGAGAGAGTGGAAATGGAGGGTGTGAACTAGGGAGCAGGTCTGGCAGCTGAGTTACCCTGACAGTTCCTGAGCTATAAGATGGTTCTGAACTTCCTATAGATCTGTTGCTAACTCAATCTCTCTCTCTCTCTCTCTCTCTCTCTCTCTCTCTCTCTCTCTCTCTCTCCCCTCTTCCCCTCTCTCTTTCTCCCTCACTCCTAATGTACAAAACTTAGTGGAGTATGGGCTCTCCTACCTGCCTGCCCAACTGCCCTCCTGCCCAGCCCACAGCTGCTCAGCATGAGGGGCATAGAGGGCAGGTCAACAAAACAGAGACAAAACTAAATCTGGACATTCCTCTGAGCAGGACAACACAGAAATGAGAGCTTCAAGAAGACACAGAACTGGAACTGTCAGGAATTGTTGTCCCCAGCCTGGCTAGCATGCTATCCATTCACCCCCACTGGGCAGATGGAGGAGAGGAAGAGAATGGATTCACATCTTCCTCAGTATTTTCAAAGGAGTAAAAGTTATGTGAACAGACCATGGTGATAAGGTAGGAGGCACTTTGAAAGTATTTTTCCTACATCTACAAGGTCACCAACTTCATGCACTGTCTCGAAGTCCTACTCATCCTCATCCAGCAAAAGGCCAGCTCATAGGTCATCAGCCAGTCTGCCCCCCAGTACCTAGAGTTACCTTGTTCATTTACTTGGGGGCTGTCTGCCACGCCCTCATTAGAATACTCCTGAAGGATGGGGCCCTTATGGGGTATGGTTTTACTGTATATCCTCAGGATCTAGAATTTAGTCTATGGCTCCAGTTGGGTCCAGGCACATATTTATTGAACACGTGGTTGAATTCTTGATACAAGTAATAAATGCCTGAGAGAATGAGCAAACTGGCAAGATATTCATGAGACGCCTTCTCCAAATCCCTGATCCTGTCTGCAGTTGCCCAGAGACTTAGCTACAGCCTCAAATGTGCACACCACTCTGGGAAAAGCCCAGCAGAGTAATGCACTTACTTCAAATGCTGTTGAATGAGCCTATGCCGTGGCCTCCTATCCCCACCATCAAAGCAGTTTAATCAGATGTTTCTTCCACATGTATAGAGGAATGCCATTCAGACACCTTGTGGCCAACTCAGTTTTCTCTCTCTTCTTTCATTTCCAGGGATATTTTAGCCTCTCGAACCTGGACCACTGCCCTGACCATCTGCTCCTCACTCCAGCTCAGCCTGAGACCCCTGGACTAGTGTTTTCCCACAGACCATAACTCTCCCTCCAACCCACTCACTAGGGCATTTCATTATTTAACAGTTATTTAACATAACATTATTTAACATTTCATTATCTAAACCCAGCATGATAATGAAAATTATAAAGAGATTTGAGCTGCCCTACCCCTAATAACTGAATGCAAATTAATGACCTTTAAAATATGTATAAACACCCATGATGTTTAAGCTTTACCTGGAATGGAGAAAAGACAGAGAATAGGACACTGGGAAGCACAAGACAAATATGTTCCTTTGGGAGATTCACATGGTATCACTGCAGAGCCCAACACAATGTCACAGGATGGTGCTTCAAAGGTCTTTGAAGAACAAGGACCTTAGTGGTGCTGATGGAACTAGATGGTGATGCCCAGAGGAATCACACATGTGACTTTGCATCATCCCCAGCATTAGGCAGAGGTCTTGCAAGGCTTAATGAAGAAGCATGGGTGATCTGGATTTAATGAATAAATAAGACGCATGGTGTTCTTATAAAATCAGAGACAATAGGTGCTCAATAAATACTGACCATTAGTATGATTTAAATCATACATCCATGCTTAGGACAGGCAGAGACCTGGAGCATCTGGCTTCTAATCCCTGAACTCCTACATCTTGGTGCTAGAGGACTTTCTGCCAAGATCCTGAATAGACTCAGTTTGTTCATCTGCATAATGGAATCTTCTCTGTGGTCAGCAGTCCTTTTCTTTTTTTTTAATTATTTTTTATTTATTTATTTAGCAGTCCTTTTCAAGAGGAGGATTCTGAATTCTTAGCTGTTTTACTTGTCTGAGTGATGATATAACTTCCATTATAGTTAGGAGCTGGTGGTTGTTGTACTGGGTTGTCTCATATTCTTGGAGCTTCTTGGTTGTATCTTGCACCGCTCTTAGGATGTCTCTTCCAATTTTAACTTCCTCTTTTTTCCAACTCTATTTGGTTGGTTGCTTCATTTCCTGTGTCTTCCTAAGGGACTTTTTGCTGAGGGCTGCATTTCCTGGAGATCTTTAGGGTGCACACTCACTGGCTTTCCCTGCTTCTTTATCAGTGGTCCTGCTGTTCCCTGGCTATAGAGGAGCCTTTTGAATTATACCGTGACCCTGTTGTTTTTAAGAGTTGGGGTTGAGGGTGTTGCTGGCTATAGGTGTGGTTCCTAGATGTTTTAGAGCAAATAATATCAGTATTTAATGCTGAAATGAAGAAAGGAGGCATGATGGGTTATAGTATGAGATGGAAGGTATGTGCATCAGAGGTACGTGAGGCAGCAATGCAAATATTTTAAATGTAGAAATGTAGATGATTTTGCAGGTATTAGAAAAGTAAGGGACAATCATGTGGGAAGATTCAGTTTGAATTAGGGGCTAGTTCTCAGCTAGCATCCCTCAGGGAATTCCTTTGACCCCGTCCCAAGAAGAAGCAAGCCACGTGGCCCAGGCACATGATGCTAGGCAGGGCAGTATAGAGTGGCATGAAACTGGGGGGGTCTGTGATTGGCTCTAGGAGCTGACATCATTTTGCTTATAAAAGTGACTCGCAGGGCTGGAGAGATAGCCTAGTGGTTAAGAGCACCGACTGCTCTTGCAGAGGACCTGGGTTCGATCCCCAGCACCCACATGGCAGCTGAGAACCATCTGTAACTCCAATTCCAGGAGAACTCCAGTTCCAGGGGAATCCAAGACCCTCTTCTGACCTCCACAGCACTGCACAACATGGGTGCGAAAATCTACATGCAGACAGTACATTCATACACATACAAAAATAAATAAAATTAAAAAATAAAATAAAAGTGACTTGCAGCAGGCAATAAATCAAATTCTACGCTGCCATCACACAGAATTCCCAGACCCATTATTTTGCTCACATACAGTCTGAAGCAGGCCTGGATTTTGAATGTCAGTGGCTAGTGGACTGGATGGGAGTCTATCAGACCTCCAGCCTGGTAAGCTAGTGTAAGGTTGGATGGTACTGTGGGGCTGGATGGAGACCTATCAGGTCACCAGCCTGTGGCTAGTGTGTTGGATGGGGGTCTATCAGACCACCAGCCTGGTAAGCTAGTGTGGGGGTTGGATGAAGACCTATCAGGTCACCACCTTGTGAAGTGAATTGTGAGTGGGTGTAGGCTGAAGATAGGCCATGAGCCATCAGCCTGAAATTCCTGTCCAGAGACCAACAGTCTTTGGGCAGGTAGGAGAGCACAGCCAGATGGGAAACGTTCCATTTCCCAGGCTAAGGACCTGAGTTGGAAGTACCTCTCAGGTTGGGTTATGAAAGTAACCAACTGACCTCTGTGCCAAGAGGTCAGTTACCCACAGTGACCACAGGTGGCCACTGTGCTCCCCTTCCCTTTTAGCAGGACTGTGCTGTACCTGCTCATAGTAAAAGAAGCTTCCTACACAGTCATAGTGCTTTTAGTGAGGTAAAGGCTGAGTGGCTTAATTAATGTATAAAATTGTAAGTGATTATAAGAAAATAACCAACTAGAAAGACATTAAACTACTAAAATATTAGGGAAAAGTCTGTCACCTTGGATATTCCTAATTTCATCTGTTCTGGAGGGTTGAGGGGAGACCAGATGCTACAAAGAGAAAAAAGACCAAAAATATATAATGAAAGTACACAAATACACTTACAGCCAATCAACAAATAAGCCAACAGCAGCAACAATGACAGAAAAAGTCGTAGCGACTCCTCCCTCTGCTACACTTGCTGTTCAGTGGTCCAGGGAACGAGTCCCAGAGCTGCTCTTGCATGGACTGATGCAGATTCCCCTTGTTGCTAGAGCATGGAACTCACTCTGGGCAAGCAGGCAGACATGGGTAGAGCCATGTCAAGCAGCTCTGTTCCTTCAGTGCCACTCTCAACATCATGACTCTTCAAGAGGGGCTTGAGATGTACAGTATCTCCCAGCAGAAGCCTTTCCTTAGGGGACTCCCCTTTAGCATTGAACTCAGGATCAGATGCACAATCATTAACAGCTAGTGGGAACATTTGCTTTCATTATGATTTAGATCTGAAATGTTCCCCTAAATGCTCATGTGTTGAAGGCCTGGTTTCCAAGACAACGACAGGGCCTTCAGAAGCTAACTGGATCATGAGTTCTGTGACCTCATCAATGGAAGATGGTTTTATCACTTAATGGGCTACTGGGATATGGTGGAAACTTTGAGAGGTGGGGCCTCATTGGAGGAATTAGGTCATTGGGGTGTATCTTTGAATGGTATATCTTATCCATAGCCTCTTCCTTACCATTCTGCTCCCTGGCTGCCACAAGGTAAGCAACCTTCTCTACCACAGACTTTTGTTGCCATGATGCTCTGCCTCACCACAGCCCCAGAAACAACCCAGCCAAGTCACCATTGACCAAAACATCCAAAGTCATGAGCCAAAATATACCTTCCCATGCTAGTTAGTTTTAACTGTCAAATGGACACAACCAAGACTCACCTGGGAAGAAAGTTTCAATGAGGAATTATCTAGAAATTGGCTTGTCTGTGAGGGATTGTCTTGATTGTTCATTGAGGTGGAAAAATCCACCCTGAATATGGGCAGCAGCATTTCATGGACTGGGGCCTGACTTTCTAAAAATGATGAAAGCTAGCCAGTGTAAGCAACTTAGCAAGTCACAGGCAGAATGGGTGCACTGGTTTCTATTTTCTCTTGACAGTGAATGTGGTGTGACTGACTTCTTGCTTTGACTCCCCCACAAAAAAAACCCTGTAACTTGGGATTATGAGCTGAATAAATGACCCCTTCATGCTGCTTTTGGTCATGGGGTGCGTTATCACAGAACCAGAAATGAGACGTTAGGTTGATTTCCTTTAGATTGATTTTTTTGTCAGTGTTTTGTCATAGCACCACACGCTGTCACACTTGACTACTACACATGCACCATTCCATTAATTAAATAATTACCTAATAATTATTCTACTTAAGTGGGGCAAGCACTAACAGGATCACCATTGTAGAGAAAGAGATGGAAGCCCAAAGAGAGGAACAAAGCCATTTGCAAAAGTGTGGGAGGCACAGTCAGGATCTGATCCCTGTCAGGCTGGCTTGACCCTAAGCCTGGCCCACTGCCCATCCTCCTGAGTCATTTGTGGTAAGGACGGGGTCCCTGTCTCCATCACAGTCAGCCTAGTAGAGATGTTCTTTTGCATTTGTGTGGGTCATCTTTTTGATCAAAATAGCGAACAGACTCTTGTTGCCATTCAGAACATATCTGGATGAGACTCTGTTCCTACCACATCACAGACTCTGGAGTAGGCAGATGATGAACCAGGTCTTCTCTTACTTTCCAGATGTCCAGGAAAATGACAGTAGTGCATTCCTTATCTCTGAGAGAAGATCACATGAGCTTTATCCAGCCCTTCATCTGAAAGCCATGATAAGATCACACACCATCATGATGGTGGGACTTCTGAAAAAGGTGAAAAGATTATGCCTAGCCTGTAGGTGAGAGGAGAGTGTGCAGATCAGTGATCTACTACTACAGTGCCCAGTGACGTGACTACCTGTGTTCATGTCAACCCTCGCTTTCTATAGAAAGGATCTGAGATTCTAATATCATGTGAAAAGTGTCAGAAGAAAAGAAAGTCCAGGAATGCACAAGCCTGTGCTTTCTGTGGTAAGGCAGCGAGGCAGGAAGTGTGAGGGGATCTAGAGCTGAGTCTTAGGGAGCAAGGAGGATCCAGTGAGGCAAGAGTGGTTGTGGTTGGGGCTAGAGACACAAAACCACAGAGAAAGAGAGAGAGAGAGAGAGAGAGAGAGAGAGAGAGATTAAAAATAAAAATGAGATCTCTGGAGACCAGCTGAGGCAAGCACAGGTAGGTAGGCAGCAGCTGGGTGCTTCAGCAAGGCTAATTGTTGATTGACTTAATATAATTAATCCATTAATTCAGTTGTCTTTGGCTTAATTGGCTTTTGTGGCTGTGTGGGGTGGAGTTATCCTCCCGGGTGGTATAAAATGTAGGGTTGTGTGAGTCTTGAGATCTGAGATCTCCCAAAAAGACCAGCTGAGGCAAGCACAGGTGCCAGGGCACGGGCTAAAGAGCCCGCCCACAGGCCCCCCACCCCCACCCCTGCCAACTGGGATTATGAAGGTATCTGAAGAAGGCAAGCAAAGCAAACCTTCAAGACAGTGAAGAGGCATTTAGGACTTACATTGGAATACAGGCAAGGAGAAGCTCAAATGCCAGGAACACAAAGAAGAGACAACATGGGAATGGGGCAGGATAATCCCACATCAAGCTCTACCAACCCTATGGAAGATTCCTACAGTGGGATCTCCCTGGAGATGGCCCAGGACACAGATATCAGAAACACAATTGGGAACATATTTAAAGAACAACAAGATTAAGAGCAAATCAAAGAACTAAGAGAATGAAGAACTCAAGGAGGACCTAGAGAGAGAGAATGACAAACTTCTGGAAGGAAGTATAAACACTGAAAAGATCCCATGCTGAAAAAGATAAGGAAACCAACGAGTAAAGCAAAGAGCTACAGGAAGAGATTGAGAGGCTCCAAAAAGAAGTAGAAATACTAAAGAAATCAGAAGAGGAAATGAAAAAGGAAATCAAACACTCATCCATTCAAGAGGAAAGGAATGGGGCTCGATGCATACTATAAAGACACAAACAATACCACACAGCAGACAAGAGCTTGCATCAATAGAAATGAATGAAAGGGTGAAATCTGGTGGGGATGGGGTTGAGTTGGAGGGTGACATGGTCTTAGATTAGAATTTGAACATAACTTGTACTTACAAAAAATATGTACAAACACATAAATAAAAAGAAAACAAAAAAACTAAGCCAATGTGCTAGTTAGACATTAAATTCTGAGAAACATCAATTCAAATCCCTTAGTATCGTGTGACTCCAGAAAGTTACAAAGCTACTCTGAACCCTGCTTTCTGTATCAGTAAGTCTTGACCATAAGAAGATTTATCTCACAGGGTTGTCTTCAAGATTAACCATCATCATGTCAGCTCAGAGCTCAGCCCAGAGCAAGAACGGGAGATTCTCAGGTGCCCTTACCTATGCCCACCATCACTGAGTTTCCATAAAGTTAGTGATTGGCTGTTCTAAGAAGCCAAGATGCCAGACATCCTTCCCTGGGAGAAGAGCTGTATTGTCACATTATAGATGCTCAAGAAAAATTGAATCTGGAAATTTTTAACCTGAAACCAACTATGTTTTAAACTGCTGTTTACAACTCTGTTTGGTCCCTGCAAGAGTTAGGCCCAAGGCACCAGCACCTACCTGTTGTGGGATGAGGAAGAGCCCCACCCCCACACCTGCTCTGATCCCACACTAAGCTGAATGCTTAAAAGTGTGGAAAACGAAGGGAACAGGGGAGGGACGATGAGGCACGAGCGAAGCAAGTTGGCTTCCAAGGAGAAGGCAAAAGCAAAACAATGAAATTGTAGATTTCCAGACAGATCATCAGTGCCGCTCTGGTGATTCCATTAAAAACCTCATTTTATTAAATTTTGAGAACCACAAGTTAGATATAAGAGTTCTGGAGAAACAGGTTGTGCACTAGCTGAATTCCTAAGCATGATGGGACATGCCCATGCATGGGAAAATGGTGCTGTTTTTCATTTTCGCATGGACTCAAGAAGCCTCTTGGCACTCCGCCTCATGGGGGAGGAGAACATGGAGTGAGCTGGTAAGAGGGTGATTTACCTACTACCGTTTGCAGTCCTGTCTCCCCTGCACTCACAGCCGAATTTGGAGGAACTTCATTTCCTACCCATGCAGCATAAACATTTCTGAAGGTGGACAGCATGCTTGTGCTGCATTTCTGGAATTTCTAGCCAAGAGTCCATAGGTGGGCAGGCGCCAAACCCAGCAAGGTACTCAGACGGCACAACGTCCTCGTTCGTTCATCTCTCCCAAGACTCTCCCTCCATCCAAGAATATCTTTTACTAGGGTTTCCAAAGCAAGACTCGGCCAGAATCTTCTATGGAGATGAACTAGATCACACTTTTATTCAAGCTCATCGGAAAGCCTCCCAAAGGGCTTCCTCGGTCCTGCTCTCTAGTGCCCAAGATGGCCTCTGTGCAAACAAGAGAAGAAGAGGCTCTAAGATATGCCAGAGACTGAGTCTACATTTAACTGTGGCCTGACCATGCCAGAGCATAGTATTTACTGGAGGGAAAAACCGACGCTCAAAAGAGGGTTGTACGTGGCCATTCCCTCTGAAATGAGGCGTTCCCTCCAGGAAGGAGGACAGAGCCTCGTGCAAAATGCAAGCCTAAGGAAACCTGTGCAATTTACAAAGCTCACCATGTATCATGAAAATGTAACAAGACCTCCAGAAGCTATAAAACAAGGCTTGGAGGATTAGAAAGTTATGAGAGCAACAAGGCCCTTCCCCAAGGTATGTACAAGGCAGTACATTGCTGGGCAGAGGAGACCACTTCCTGCTTCACTTCTAGAGGAAGCTGTCTGCAAACTGCAGGAACCCCGGGATGCAACCTGAGTGGTTGACCATACCGAGGTGGGGTTTCTAGTGATGCTGCAGCCTTTGAGTCACCAATGCTCTTTTAAGTGTCCCTAACAAGCTCATTGGTTTGCCCAGCTAGACATGACTGAATCACTTCTCTGTTCTGCCATCAATGCCCTATTGGGGTCAATAGATATTTTTTCACACTTCCTCAGGAAAAGTCACACAAGAGAGGGGGACATCCTTCCCAAGACAACTTGCCTCTTTAAGGCTGTATAGTAAATTCAACAGGGTCGCACGTTTTACAAAAGGCATAAGTATTGGACAAGTCATACAACAGGGTTGTGACATTCCAGTAACATGATACTTTAGCTGGCACCAGTAACAATATCAACCATTTTTACAAATAATACACAGTGCAGAACCAAGGAATTTTAAGTCATGACAGTGCTTCAATAAAAAGATTCAAGGCCTTATTTGGATGGTGGGATATAACACTTTGGCATCCACAGATAAAAGGCAGAGCTCTTTGTTAGATGCAACTCCATAGAGAAAGGATCACTATACAGGGCTACACAAGGGGTATACCCCTGAGACAACATAAGGATGGGGCGATTAAGGGAACATAGAGACTCATGGTAGATTGATTAGCTTGAACAATTTCTCGGGCTCCAGAGGAAGAACTGTTTGTCTTTGGGGCAGTTAGGACTGGTGCAAGAGCCATACTTCCCATAAGGGAATTGCTTGAGGTAAAGGACTAATTAGCTGTCTTAAGAGGATTTAGTATGTCGATGGAGAGATGGCCTAGTGGTTAAGAGGCGCAACCGGCTCTTGTAAAGGACCCTGGGTTCGATCCGCGACACCCACATGGTGGTGAGAACACCAACTAAACTCACTCCCAGAGACTCCAGTTCCAGGGGAATACCGGCAAACCTCTTCTGACACTCCGCTGCTTGCACGTACAGGTGACAAAACTGCATGCAAGACAGTATCATTCATACACATACAAAAATAAATAAAATTAATTAAAAAAAGAGGATATATATGGTCACTTCTAGCCAGGTCCTCAAAACTAGGTCAAGGTGTAGGGAATTAAACAGGGATAGCCAGGCACAGCTGAGGAAATCTCAAACATTTATGCAAAGCCAAAGTTTTTTCCCCCCTACCCTTTCATTATGCAATGGCCCTTAGCTGCTTCGGCTCTTGGAGAAAATAAGCCCTTGATGAGAATACAATTTTGTATTGGTTTTTCACATCATCCTTTGACAGTAACCATATTGGTGGGTTTGAGACTTTCAGCACAGATGTATATGTGCCCTTTAGGCTATTATAGAAATGTCAAGGGTCATAGTGTATAAAATTGCACATATTGTGGATGGGCGTGAGAGGTGACTGGCAGTAAAGATGTCAACTGGCTGTTCTGACAATGACCTGGGTTCAAATCCAGCACCCAAATGGCAACTTAAAACTGTCCTGTAACTGCCAACTTCTGGGGAATTCTAATACTATCCTTCTGTTCTGAAAGCAACCCTGCTCTCTCACATCCTTGAATCAAATCCTTGTCTCCAGTTGTTGCTTCTAGAGATATTCAGAATGAAGACTCAATTCCTGAATAGCTGATGGGAGCTCAAGCATGTTATTGAAATGCTTTTTGTGCCTGCCGGTTTCCTTTCACAAATTAGGATTTTTTACTTACAGCATTGTGTGTTTTGAGCATGGACTTTGAGTTAAAAAACCATGCTTGTGTGAGATTCCACATGCCTGAGCTACCGACAATATACTACAAAATGTAAAGCACTTAGTGCTCTCAAGGTCTTGAACAGAGGACCCTGCATTGCTGGGACTTTCATAACAATGTTGCTGCTTGAAGCGGATTGAGTCTCAAGGGACAGCGGCGCTTTCAGTTAGTTCGGTTTTATTGTTTTCCAGCTACGGCGTAGGTGGAGTTCTTGCGTGGTCTGCCAAGAGTCGCTCAACGTCATAGCGCTCAAAACACAATGTGGTGTAGGGAGCCTGCCGTTGCTACAGGTAGCGGCTGCAGGACACAGATAGGCATTCTGGGAAGAAAACTATAGAGCCAACTATCACAACAGAATGTCCAGGTGAGTAGCGTGGAAATCGGAGGGTGTGAACTAGGGAGTCAGGTCTGGCAGCTACGTTACTCCTGACAGTCCTGAAGCTATAAGATGGTTCTGAATTCCTATAGATCTGTTGCTAACTCAACTTCTCGATCTGCTCTCCATCTTCATTCTCTCTCTCACTCCATCTCAGCTCTCTCTCTCCGCTCTACTCTCTTCTCCGCGTCTTCTCTCCGACTCTCTTCCCCTCTCTCTTTCTTCCCCCCTGCTACATGTACAAAACTTAGTGGAAGTATTGGCTCTCCTACCTGCCTGCCCAACTGCCCTCCTGCCCAGCCCACAGCTGCTCAGCATGAGGGGCATAGAGGGCAGGTCAACAAAACAGAGACAAAACTAAATCTGGACATTCCTCTGAGCAGGACAACACAGAAATGAGAGCTTCAAGAAGACACAGAACTGGAACTGTCAGGAATTGTTGTCCCCAGCCTGGCTAGCATGCTATCCATTCACCCCCACTGGGCAGATGGAGGAGAGGAAGAGAATGGATTCACATCTTCCTCAGTATTTTCAAAGGAGTAAAAGTTATGTGAACAGACCATGGTGATAAGGTAGGAGGCACTTTGAAAGTATTTTTCCTACATCTACAAGGTCACCAACTTCATGCACTGTCTCGAAGTCCTACTCATCCTCATCCAGCAAAAGGCCAGCTCATAGGTCATCAGCCAGTCTGCCCCCCAGTACCTAGAGTTACCTTGTTCATTTACTTGGGGGCTGTCTGCCACGCCCTCATTAGAATACTCCTGAAGGATGGGGCCCTTATGGGGTATGGTTTTACTGTATATCCTCAGGATCTAGAATTTAGTCTATGGCTCCAGTTGGGTCCAGGCACATATTTATTGAACACGTGGTTGAATTCTTGATACAAGTAATAAATGCCTGAGAGAATGAGCAAACTGGCAAGATATTCATGAGACGCCTTCTCCAAATCCCTGATCCTGTCTGCAGTTGCCCAGAGACTTAGCTACAGCCTCAAATGTGCACACCACTCTGGGAAAAGCCCAGCAGAGTAATGCACTTACTTCAAATGCTGTTGAATGAGCCTATGCCGTGGCCTCCTATCCCCACCATCAAAGCAGTTTAATCAGATGTTTCTTTCCACATGTATAGAGGAATGCCATTCAGACACCTAGTGGCCTAACACAGTTGTTCTTTCTTCTTCATTTCCAGGATATTTTAGCCTCTCGAACCTGGACCATGCCCTGACCATCTGCTCCTCACTCCAGCTCAGCCTGAGACCCCTGGGAATAGTGTTTTCCCACAGACATAACTCTCCCTCCAACCCACTCACTAGGGCATTTCATTATTTAACAGTTATTTAACATAACATTATTTAACATTTCATATATCTAAACCCGCTGATAATGGAAAATTATAAAGAGATTTGAGCCTCCCTACCCCCTAATAACTGATGCAAATTAATGACCTTTAATAATATGTTATAACACCCATGATGTTTAGAGCTTTCCTGGAAAGGAGAAAAGACAGAGAATAGGACACTGGGAAGCACAAGACAAATATGTTCCTTTGGGAAGATTACATGGTAATCAACTGCAGAGCCCAACACAATGTCACAGGATGGTGCATTCGGAAAGGTCTTTGAAGAACAAGGACCTTAGTGGTGCTGATGGAACTAGATGGTGATGCCCAGAGGAATCACACATGTGACTTTGCATCATCCCCAGCATTAGGCAGAGGTCTTGCAAGGCTTAATGAAGAAGCATGGGTGATCTGGATTTAATGAATAAACTAAGACGCATGGTGGTTCTTAGAAAATCAGAGACAATGTGCTCAATAAATACTGACATTAGTATGATTTAAATCATACATCCATGCTTAGGACAGGCAGAGACCTGGAGCATCTGGCTTCTAATCCCTGAACTCCTACATCTTGGTGCTAGAGGACTTTCTGCCAAGATCCTGAATAGACTCAGTTTGTTCATCTGCTAAGGGAATCTTCTCTGTGGCAGCAGTCCCTTTTCTTTTTTTTATAATTATTTTATGTTATATTATTTGCAGTCCTTTTCAAGAGGGAGGATTTCTGAATTCTTAGCTGTTTTACTGTCTGAGTGATGATATAATTCCTTATAGTTAGGAGTGGTGGTTGTTGTACTGGGTTGTTCTCATATTCTTGGGCTTCTTGGTTGTAATCTTGCACCGCTATTAGGATGTCTCTTCCAATTTTAACTTCCTCTTTTTTCCAATTCTATTGGTTGTGGTTCTTATCTTCCTGTGTCTTCCGAAGGGACTTTTGCTGAGGGCTGCTTTCCTGAGATCTTTAGGGTGCACACTCACTGGCTTTCCCTGCTGTCTTTATCATGGTCCCTGCGTTCCCTGGCTTAGAGGAGCCTTTTGAATTATACCAGTGACCAAGCTGTTGTTTTTAAGAGTTTGGGGTTGAGGGTGTCGGGCGGCTAATAGGTGTGGGTTCCTCAGATGTTTTAGAGCAAAAATATCAGTATTTAATGCTGAAAGAAGAAAGGGAGGCATGATGGGTTATAGTAATGAGATGGAAGGTATGTTGCATCAGAGGTACGTGAGGCCAGCAATGCAAATATTTTGAAATGTACGAAATGTAGATGATTTTGCAGTGTATTAGAAAAGTAAGGGACAATCCAGTGGGATAAGATTCAGTTTGAATTTAGGGCTAGTTCTCAGCTAGCAATCCCTCAGGGAATTCCTTTACCCCTCCCAAGAAGAAGCAAGCCACGTGGCCAGGCACATAGAATGCAGGCAGGGGCAGTATCGAGGGCATGAAACTGGGGGGGTCTGTGATTGACTCTAGGAGACTGACATATTTTGCTTATCAAAAGTGACTCTGCAGGGCTGGAGAGAGTGTTGCTTAAGAGCACCGACTGCTCTTGCAGAGGACCTGGGTCGATCCCAGCACCCCACTGGCAGCATGAGCAACTATCTGATAACTCCCAATTCCAGGAGAACTCCATTCCAGGGAATCCAGACCCTCTTCTGACCTCCGCACAGCTCACAACAGGGTGGGAAAATCTACATGCAGACAGTACATTCATACACACCAACAAAAATAAATAAAATTAAAACAAAATACAAATAAAAATTGACTTGCAGCAGCAATTAAATCAAATTCTATGCTGCCATCAAACAGAATTCCCAGACCCATTATTTTGCTCACATCACAGTCTGAAGCAGGCCTGGATTTTGAATGTCCAGTGGCTAGTGGACTGGATGGGAGTCTATCAGACCTCCAGCCTGGTAAGCTGAGTGGAAGGTTGGATGGTACACTGTGGTGGACGAGGAGATCTATTAGGTCACCAACCTGTGGTAGTGTGTTGGATGCGAGGTCATGTCAGACTCCAGCTGGTAAGCTAGTGTGGGGGTTGGATGAAGACCTATCAGGTCACACACCCTTGTGAAGTGACTTGGAGTGGGTGTAGGTGAAGAACGGCCATGCACCATCAGCCTAGAATTCCTGTCCAGAGACCCACAGGCTTGGGCAGCGTAGGCAGAGCACAGCCAAATGGAAACGTTTCCATTTCCAGCTAAGGACCTGAGTGGACGTACCATCTCAGGTTGGGTTAGAAAGTACCCAACTGACCTCTGTCCAAGCGGTCAGTTCCCCACAGGACCGACAAGTGGCCACTGTGACTCCCCTTCCCTTAGCAGGATGGTCTGTACCTGCTATAGTCAAAAGAACTTCCTACCACGTCATAGTGCTTTTAGTGATGGTACAAGGCTGAGTGGCTTACTAATGTATAAAATTGTAAGTGATTAAAGAAATAACCAACTGAAAGACATTAAACTACTAAAATATTAGGGAAAAGTCTGGATCACCTTGGATATTTCCTAAATTTCATCTGTTTCTGGAGGGTTGAGGGGAGACCACGATGCTACAAGAGAAAAAACCAAAAATATCATAATGAAGTACACAAATACACTTACAGCCAATCAACAAATAAGCCAACAGCAGCAACAATGACAGAAAAAGTCGTAGCGACTCCTCCCTCTGCTACACTTGCTGTTCAGTGGTCCAGGGAACGAGTCCCAGAGCTGCTCTTGCATGGACTGATGCAGATTCCCCTTGTTGCTAGAGCATGGAACTCACTCTGGGCAAGCAGGCAGACATGGGTAGAGCCATGTCAAGCAGCTCTGTTCCTTCAGTGCCACTCTCAACATCATGACTCTTCAAGAGGGGCTTGAGATGTACAGTATCTCCCAGCAGAAGCCTTTCCTTAGGGGACTCCCCTTTAGCATTGAACTCAGGATCAGATGCACAATCATTAACAGCTAGTGGGAACATTTGCTTTCATTATGATTTAGATCTGAAAATGTTCCCTAAATGCTCATGTGTTGAAGGCCTGGTTTCCAAGACAACGACAGGGCCTTCAGAAGCTAACTGGATCATGAGTTCTGTGACCATGTTTATTTCAGCTCTCTTCACAATAGCAAGGAGCTGGAACCAACCCAAATGCCCCTCAACTGATGAGTGGATAGAGAAAATGTGGTACATCTACACAATGGAGTTCTATGCAGCAGTAAAGAAAGACGACATCATGAGCTTTGCAGGAAAATGGCTGGAGCTAGAGGACATCATGCTGAGTGAAGTAACACAGTCCCAGAAAAACAAACGATGAATGGTATTCCTCATCTGTGGATGCTAGTGCCAATTACCTAGTTGTAAGTATTTCTTGTGCACAGCCCCCTGAGCTTTTGTCCAAAGCAGTTGGGAGTGATGCATATTGGAAACAACAACAACATCAACAGAAAGAACTGCATCGAAGAACTGACTGAATCAGTGAACTTCTACTCAAAACAGTCAACTTCCACATGGAGAATATTGAGAAAGACTGAGAAAGAGATGAAAAGCATATTTGGCAGAATGCATGAGCTCTGGTGGGGTGGGGGGATGGGGGGGACACAGATTTAGATCTTATAAAAAAATAAATTATTAAAAAAATAAAAATAAAAATGAAATCTTCAAACAAAAAGGAGTAATTCAGGTAGGCCAGGCATGCCAAGGCTCCCAGCCCCCAGGAGTGGAATTTGAGTAGTCGCAATGTTCTCACATCTCTTGAAGTAGGTTTCGCTTGCTTGCTTCTCTCATGGTAAAGCTGTACAAGCTGAATAACAGCAGTTCAGGTAGGGGCGTGGTCCAGCACCTGCCACGTCGCAAGCTTTGTCACTGCTCTACTCTCACACCCTGAGCATTCTCTCCCATAGTAGCTCCCACAGTGGCTCGACCACACACAGATCCTGCATCCACTTCTCTACTGTCCTTTCGACCATCTCCACCATGGCTGTAAGACGGCTGCAGCTGGACCTGGTAGCAGAAGGGCTGCAGCTGAGTTTGGTACCACACGAGCTGTAACAAAACACCTGACGGAAACAAGGTAGAGGGAAGATTTATTCTAGCTAGGGGTTTCGGGGGATGCCAGTCCCTCACAGAAGGCAGGGTCTGGCAGCTGAAGGAGCTGGGTCCATGGAGGTAGAAGCTTCTTCACATCTCAGTAGATCAGAAAACAGAGA
This sequence comes from Rhizomys pruinosus, assembly GCA_009823505.1. Taxonomy (NCBI): domain Eukaryota; kingdom Metazoa; phylum Chordata; class Mammalia; order Rodentia; family Spalacidae; genus Rhizomys; species Rhizomys pruinosus. Next base: position 912,474 of record VZQC01007418.1, on the reverse strand, counting down.
GCTCAGACTGGAAGCAGGATGGCCTAGCACCCTCTAAAGCCTGCCCCCAGTGAGCCCCCTCCACCAGCCATGTCCCTTGCCTGTGAAAGGCCTCACAACCTCCCAAGGAGTACTGTCTGCCAGAGGCCAAGCATCCAAACACACGAACCAGTGGGGGATGTTCAGACTCAAACCATAATGAGCATCTTACACTTTTCATGTTTTCCTGGCTGAGACTTTTACCCTTCCAGGCCAAGTTATTCACTCTTCAGTAGAGCAAAGTTATTTATCGCATGCGCTACAAGATTAAACTAGATGATATTCACTAAGACACAAAGTTTAAAAGAGAATTATACTCGAAGACAACACTTTGATTCTGGGGGGGTGGGGAAGGACAAAATTTCACCGAGTTTCTCAAGCAGACCTTTAGACCACCAAGTTTCTATGGCAGAGGTAGGCTCAGAAAACACATACTACCTTTTATTTCAATGGTGAAACCAAAAATCTCAGAGGGTGGAGCCAAGAGCTGAGGAAAACTGCTCCGGGCCTTCAGTCTAAACAAAGAAACTGCCATCTGTTCTGCACTGGGTTTAAAGAATTGCTGTGGATGAGCGAGAGGCTCCAGCAGGCTTCACACCTTAAGTATTCTCTGTTTTGAATACAAATGCCATTAGCAGCTATGCTACACCTGTCCCATCACAGTGCTGAAGAAGACGGGTTGTCTTTTTTTTCTTTAAATTTTATATTTTATGTGTATGAATGTACTGTCTGCATGTAGGTTTATGGACCTCTGCAGAGGTCAGAACAGGGTGTTGGATTCCCCTGGAACTGGAGTTAAAGACGGTTGTCAGCTGCCATGTGGGTGCTGAGAATCAAACCCGGGTCCTCTGCAACACGGGTTGTCTTTAAATCTGCCTCTGCTGCTTGATGCCTTGAGGACCTCCAACCATGAACCTCAGTTTCCAGGTCTGCAAAACAGGGACAGAGTTGCACCCATCAATGCTCATTGCTCTGAATAACATCAATTCAGGTAGGAGCATGGTCCAGCATCTGCCAAGTAGCAAGCATTGTCACTGCTCTGCCGTCACACCCTGAGCATTCTCTATGACAGCTGCCACTCTACACTGGCTGACTATTGAGCTCTGAGACATCGGGGCAGAGAAAACACCTTATCATGTCTGTGTTTTCAATAAACCTCAACCCCTAACATAGGGGATGCTCAAAAAGTCTTTGTTGAATTAATGAACAACAGCACAAATGTGTGAAATAAAGATTATGTATTCTGCCCTGCCAGACTTTGATATCTGGATTCCATGGCTGTTGCCGTGGGAGATACAGACCCTTCTGATTGATCACGCTCAGCACGTGTCTGACCACCTGCACTGCTGAAGGAAGCAGGTGTAGTCCTGACAGCAGATGCTGTGGGACTGAGATGAAGATCCAGGAGGATGAGCGCCCCCAATCTAGATACATCAGAGCTCCAGAAACACAAGAACCCCAGCCTTTCCCCAAGCCGCTCCTCTGCCCAAAGTCTGCTGGATGCCCTCTCCCAAGCTTTGTGTCGTGAGGAGATGAACTACAGCAATCTGATATGTCCTTGTTCCCCAGACAGTTGAAGGTAAACTAGAGAGAGACACAAGCATGGATGTATAGAATCTTTATGAAGCATATTTGGTGAATTTATGAATGAAGAGAGATATCAAGTTAGAAAAAACTGTCATGAACCAAGGAACTACAATGATCAGAATGACTTATGATCTTCATGAAAGCCAGGGTCTGTAACAAGCATCAGCCACAGTCCATGCCTGGGGGAAAAAAAAAATTCTTAATATAAATAATGCTGCTCACCTGTGGCAGACATCACTAATCAATTACAATATTTTTTCACCCTATTCAGAGATTCAAATGCTTCCTGCCCCATTGATTGGAGCAAGCCACTGCTAATCGATTGACTACTACCCACTATTAAACTTCCTTCACAAATCTGACCTAGATCTTCATACTGTTGGGCCTTATTTCTGAGCCATGGGCACACAGTAATCTCTTGAGCCTGCCCTAAAGTTTGATGACTTGTCTATAAGTTTTGAAAGTAAGTCAATTCCACATAGGAATGACTCTGCATAGCCCAATCTGAAAAAAACGGCTTTGTTTGGGCACGTTGAAAAGGCCGGTGGCCTAGACGCAGCCCAGACTTGCTGCTGATTGCCTAAGACGCGGCTAAGAAGCCCCATTGCCTGGACGTGGCTGAGAAGCTCGGTTATCATTGGCCCAGGATCCCAGTCACTCTCACTTCTCCCACCCCGCTTGCCAAAGATATATAAACTGCTAACTGGGTGTAATAAAATGAGCTTTGCCTACACGCACTCCCGGTCTCGTGTGGTTTTTGTTCGGGATCGCTGGCACTCACTCCCTCGCTCAACCCCATCCCAATCAGTGGAGGTCTGCACTTCCTAAGCCCTCTTCGGAGCATCAGTGGTGATTGGGGGATTTAGCCCCGGCACATACCACCTGTGTAATCATGAATATGAAGGTCTCCTTAGCTGGTTTCAATAAATGATTCTCATATTGTGTATTTTTTGTAATTTTTAAAATATGTATTTGCACCGTATGTGTATGAGTGCTTTACCTGTGTGTCTGTGAATTCACCATGTGATTGCAGTGCCCATGAAGACCAGAAGAAGGTGTCAGATACCCTGAATATGGAGTTACAGACAGTTGTTGACTGCTATGTGGATGCTTGGAACTGAACCCAGGTCCTCTACAAGAGCAATCAGTGCTTTTAAGCACTAAGCCATCTCTCCAGCCCCTGATTTTTTTTTTTTTTGGTCTTTTCAAGACAGGGTCTCCATGTTCAGCCCCAGCTGGCCTTAACTCACTCTGTAGACCAGGCTGGCCTTGAACTCACAAAGATCTGCCTGCCTCTGCCTCCCAAGTGCAAGGATGAAAGGTGTGCGCAACCACGCCCGGCCGACACCTGATTTTTAATATAGGCATGGAACATACTACCATCTTTTACATTCCTCTCTCTCTCTAGGACACTCTTGCTTTTCTTAACTGGTGGGAGGCAATACATAGTGGTAAATGCAGTGTATTTACTATGGAATACCAATGAGGGAGGCTGGGGAAAGCTCAAGTTATTATTGCTTGCCTTCAAAGTGTGAATATCTGAGTTTGATACTCCAGAGCCCATGTTTTAAAAAGCCAGGCATGGGGATGGAGAGATGGTTCAGCAGTTAAGAGTGCTTACTGCCTTTGCAGAAGACCCAGGTTTGAATCCCAGCACCCACATGGTAGCTAACAACCATTGGTAACTCCAGTTCCAGGGGATCCAATGCCCTTTTCTGGTTTCTGTGGGCATTGCATGAAATGGGTGCACTTACATACATGCAGGAATGAATAAAGTTTAAAAGCTGTTAATCCCAGCTCTGAGAAGACAAAGCCAGAAGAAATCCCTGGAGCTTGTTGGACAGCCTAGATGAAGTGGCTCCAGGGGCACTGAAAGACCCTGTCTCCAAAAATAGGAAAAATGGGCCAGTACAGTGGCTCAGCAGGTGCAGTCACTTGCCGCCCAGGCCAAAACCCCTATTTCAAACCCTGAAACCCACATAATGGAAAAACAGAATCAACTCCCAGGAGTTGTCCTCTGCAGAGAGAGAGAGAGAGAGAGAGAGAGAGAGAGAGAGAGAGAGAGAGCGAGAGAGAAAAGAGAAAAGAGAAGTAAAAGGAAGGAAAAGAGAAGAAGAGAAAAAGAAGAAAGAAGAGAAAGAGAAAGGTAATGATATCGAGCAATTAAAGAAGATGTCCAATGTCAACCTCTTGTTTACATGCACACAAACACGTACTAAAAGCCATCGGTGAGGAAGGTGTTCATGGCTTTAAACAGTGTCTTCTCTGCAAGACTCCAGGATGGAAATGAAGGCTTTCCATTTAGAATCAGCAGATGTGTCTCCTGAGCCACCAGGTTTTTGTGCCTGCCAACCTCTAAGCAATCTCTGACTGGCACATCCCTCTCTTTGCATTGGCAGCACGGATTTACAGAGCAATATCATCCTATTTGCTGTGTAATTCCTGCATTAATCTCTTTCCTGAGCCCGTCTTATTTTTCTGGATTCTCTCCTTCTTTTGTCTTATTATCTTAATTTTCACTTCTTTTACTCTGCCCCTCTTTATGCATGCTTGGGAGCCAGGCTGAATATTTCGGGGAATAAGCTTGGTATAAATAAACAAATAGATAACTAATACCCTAATGAGTGTGAGGCAGTAGTTAAGCCCTTTGATATCAAATTCATGTGCAAATGCTGGGTTGGGAGTACAGAAGGGAGGGGAGGGGACACAGGAAGGCTGCATTTCTCTCTTGTTAAGCATCTGTCTTCCTCTCCGGAGGAACCTGAATGAATGGGTACAAGAGGCAAGGGCACTTCCAGCTTCATACATGCTCCAGGAGACATAAGACCATCTTGTAACATCCTAAACCAATAGGCACACAAACCCTAATACAATAAGTATTTGAAACATTGGAACGAAAGGACCATTTCTCTCATGAACCCCCATGGTCATGGCTACTGACTCCCTAAACTACTTATCAAAACCACTAAAGTTTGAAACTAAATGTGTGGGTTTTGGAGTATAAATCCTCATTCTGCCATTCAAACTATGTTTTGTCCACCTCGTGAGCCTCAGTTTTTCTGCTCAGAGGAATTGTTCAGTGGTTTAGGAGAAGTGACTTATGTAAAAGTGTCTAGCAAGGTGCTTGGTGTATGGTCGGTGTTAAATCAACCATAGCCATTACTTCATGGCTTTTATTCCCCCTTAATCTTATAAACCAAGGTTCTGCTTTGCTGTACCTGGCGGAGGAAAAGAATAGTGTTTAGAAAAGCCTTACTAGCCTCAAGCCCAGAGTCAAGAAGAAAGAAGAGAAAGAGAAAGGTAATAAGATATCAAGCAATTAAATCTTTTTGTGTTTGCTTGTTTGTTTGTTTGTTTGTTTTGTTTTTTCAAGACAGGGTCTCCCTGTAGCCCCAGCTGTCCTGGAACTCACTCTGTAGACCAGGCTGACCTTGAACTCACAAAGATCCACCTGCCTCTGCCTCCCAAGTACTAGGATTAAAGGCATGCGCCACCACGCTCTGTGTAAGATGATATCTTAAAGTGGTTTTGATTTGCATTTCCTTAATGATTAGTGATGTTGAACACTTCTTAAGGTGTTTCTCAGCCATCTCTAATTCCTCACTTGTGAAGTCTCTGTTCAGCTCTTTGCTCCATCTACTGAGTGGGTCATTTGTTTTCTTTCTTCTTTGTTTTTGGAGTAGTTTACATATTCTGGAAATCAATGCTTTGTCAGATGTTTCTGCTGTGAAGGTTTCCTCCCACTCTGTGGGATTTCTCTTCACTTCCTTGTTTCTTTTGATGTATAGAAGCTTTTTGAGTTTAATGAGGTCCCATTTGTCAATTGTCTACCTTAATTCTTGTGCAACTGCTGTCTGATTTAGGAAGTCTTTTCCTACACCTATGTCTTGTAGTCTGCTGCCAACTTTTTCTTCTATCGCCTTCAGAGTTTGGGGTTTCACATTGAGGTCTTTGATCCATCCGGAGTTGACTTTTGTACAGGGCGAGAGGTAGGGGTTTAATTTCATTCTTATACAAGTGGTGATCCAGTTTTGCCAACACCACTTGCTGAAGATGCTGTCTTTTGTCCATTGTGTCTTCTTGGCCCCCTTGTCAAATATGAGATGGCTGAAATTGTATGTGCTCAGGTTTGGATCTTCGGTTTTGTTCCATTGGTCAACAGGTCTGTTTTTGTGCAAGTACCAGGCTGTTTTTATGACTATAGCCCTGTAGTATAGTTTAAAGTCTGGTATAGAGATGCCCCCTGTGTAGCTCTTTTTGCTCAGGGTTGTTTTGGCTATTAGGGTTCTTTTGTTTTTCCAAATGAATTTAAGGACATTTTCTTCCAAGCCTGTGAAGAAACTCTTAGGGATTTTGGAGCATTTTTTTTAAATTGATGTAGAAGGGCCCAGGCCACTATGGGGTAAGCCAGCTCTAGGTATTTGGGGGCCTGGGTGCCAGCCAGTACAGTGCTCCTCCATGGTCACTGCTTCAGTTCCCGCTTCCAGGTTCCTGCTCTGAGTTCCTTTAACATGGACTGTGACTTGGAGGTGTGAGCCAAATAAATCCCTTTCCTTCCCAAGTTGCTTTTTGTTTTGGTGTTTATCACAGCAACTGAAAGCTAACTAGCACAGGGCTCTTGGATTCGCATGCACACACCCACAGGGACAACACACATATACATAAAACTAAATCTTTAAAAACTAAATTTGCTTCAGCATACCAATACAATTACTACACAATATGGTATCTTGACCATGTCCTGGAATTGTCTCTTTCTGATTTGCACCAGTTGACCCATTGCGCCCTCTGCTGGTTGGCAATAGTAACATCAAACCACCTAAACTCCGCATGAGATGATGGGAAAAGACAGGTGGGCTAGGACAGAGCACTGCTGTGTCCCAGCTAGGGTCTTGGGTGCGTCCATCATGTTCACATAAAACTGTTGTTGGTGACTGAACAGCCACATCAGTCCCCACAGGTCAATGCTCCTTGTGTGTAAATTCTACAGTCAGAGCACCTAACAATCTATATTCTTTTCCAGGTCAAATAAGATGACAAGAGGATTAAAAAAATGTGTCTCAGAAACACATAGACAGATCCCAGGAAGGCTGCACCAGGGAGAGTCCTGGTTAATTTCAAGTTGGGGAACAGCCGGCTTTCCATCAATTTCCAGGACCTCATCCCCCACCCCTTCATTCTCAGAATTGATGTTTATGTTTCCACCAGGATAGAGACCAATTCTCCTCGGCACCCTCCGTCAGAGAGAATCAGAAATTTTCCACCTGGGATGCTACAAATTGCATTTCTCAACACAGTTCTGGAATGCAGGATATGACCAGCATAACTAAGTGATCCGAACTCAGGGGCTCTAACTTTATGACAATCACCATTAGTCACTGGAGTTCCAAACAAGTCATGGCGCCTCCGGTCCTCCAAGATTCAAAGAAAAAAGGCACATTGGTCTGGAAGCATCTGCCTGAGGAATCTGCAGCCAGAAGGGGGACTAGAAGCCTCCACTACTTCTGGCTGGCTGGCTACTGCTTAGAGACTCTGTTTACCGAATCTTGAAAGGCAGATAAAAACAGAACCTCTGTGCTAGGGAGATAAAATTGGTGATGTACTTGCTGCTGAAATGTGAGGAGTGGGGTTCAATCCCCGAGAACCCATATATTTAAAAAGGCCCATAGAGCAGTGAACAACTGTATCCCAACTCCGGAGAGGCACACAAGAATCCCTAGGGCTCAGTCAGCCTAGCTGAATCAATGAGCTTCAGATTCAGTCAAAGACCCGATTCAAAAGATAAGTTAGAGGGCAAGAGAAGAAGGTGACACCTGACATCAAACTCAGGCAGAGAGAGAGAGAGAGAGAGAGAGAGAGAGAGAGAGAGAGAGATCTTGAGTCCTATAGAGCTTATTGGTAACAAACATCCAAGCTAGGCTGTTCCAAATAATTCCTCTGCCATCTGCTCTTCTTTAAGAACATCACTAACTTCGCAGTAAAGCTGTTGATATTGTCTGAAGCCATCCACCCCATCACACCTCTTAGCCAATGGTAGCTGCCTAGTGGAGGACTCCTCTTATAAACTGGACCAATCAGACCCGCCCTCCAAGGAATAGGAGCGGGAGCACAGCTGGGACCTGACCACTTGGATTCTACTGGTTGTTTAAGTGGAGGATGCATAAATTCAGTTGTCATGAGGAAGGTATCTTCCACCACATGAAGAAGCGGGAAGAGAACGTCTGTGAAGCAGAGACAAAGAGAGGAGGACCGTGGAGAAGATGGAGAAGGAGGGGCTGCAGTAGAAGAGAGGGAGTAAGGGAGTCCACCATGATCCCAGGAATGCTGAGTCACTAGAAGTCGGAGCAGCACGGATTGTATTTTCCTCTATAGAGACACCTTGATTTCAGCCTTGTGACCTTCAGATTGAGATAAAGTAAATTTCTGTTGTCTTCAGCCACCAACTCTGAGGCTGAAGGTCCGGAAGAGGTGTACATCCACCTTGAGAGGCTGAAGAAGCTGGAAGTCAGCTATCTGTGGGCATTGTTGCCTTCTTCAAGACACGCAGGAAGAACAGAGCTTACATTCACTGCCCTGCTTCCTCCTCTTCCTACTTCCGGTCCATCTGAGCCCTAACCCTATTGGACAGTGCCACCCACTTTCAGGGTGGGTCTTCTCCCCTCATTTGCTACCCTTCATGCCAATCATCTCTGGAAACTTCCTGACAGACACACCCAGAAGTAGGCTTTACTAATCTAAGCATCTCTCAATCCAGTCGAGTTGACAGTCTACATTAACCATCTGCATGGCTGTGATCTGTTTCACAGACCAGGAAATTGAGGTCCTATCCGTTTATCTTACTCAGCCAAAGTCACTCGGCTACTGACCAGTGTTGCTAAGACCCAAAGGGGATTGTCTAATCCCCAGCCTGTAAGACCGTGCTGTCCTGGGGAATAGAGACTGTGTCCTCACCTCCCTGGTGTCCTCCCGGACACCAGCCCGGGGTAATGCATGCTGTACTTTCTAAATAAACAGACACTAGAATTATGAACGTCATGGAATGGCTTTCAGGAGAGGAAAGGGTTAAACTTCCTTGCTTCAGCCCAGGGCTAGAGACAGCAGAGAAGCCATGCTTGGAGCACCAAACCCCTGGTAGAATGTGGGTCTCTTTCATGTTGGTGATAAAGATATTTGTCAAAATACCTTTCCCTGCAGGGCTGAGAATCACTCCAGAGGCATGCCAAGCATCCCGAGAATATCCAAGGCTCAGTCTCCGTCCTGCCTGAGCCAGGCTGGAAATAAACTCGACAGAAGTCCTCTGGCAATAGTTTCAGTAGAAGAGACAAGAGTAAGATCAGACACCACTAACTGAGGCCTTACATGTTCTGGGTGCTGTACTAAGTATTTTATTGAACCAAGCCAGGCATGCTAAGAGTATTTAACAACATAGCATACCTTTTAGACATGCAAGGTCTGGAGCCAGATACAACACAGTATTTAGACACATGGACTCTAGAGTCAGATGTCACATAGCCAGACATGTGCACCCTGGAGCCACACAACAGCACATCACTTAGCCACACTGGCTCTCGAGTTAAACACACAAAGCACAGCACTCAAATATGCATGCTCGAAAGCCAGACTACCTCAAATCTTAATCGACCTTGGACCTCAGTTTCCCTTCTATGAAATGGAGTGATATTGCTAGTACTCCCTTCTTGATAGGGTTATAATAGTGAAGGGAGCAGGTGGTTGGTGCTCTGCACTGTCATGGGAATTAACCCTTCAATGACCTTGTGAAGTGTCTGTGGTCAACCCATTGTGCAAATGTGCATACAGAGGTTTGTGGCCATGAAATGACTTCTCACCACATGGTCAAGTACAGAAAATCACAGCCTTACACTCCAGGATAGGGCTCTTCACACTGCAGGGTAGGGCTCTTCACACTGCAGGGTTGGGCTCTACACACTGCAGGGTTGGGCTCTTCACACATCCATGTAACCAAGGAGAATCTTATCATTATGATGTCACTCTAAGAAGTCTTGACCCTTCCCCCATCCTGCTATGTTCCTCCCTCTCTACTTGCTCATCCGACTACAAGCCTGTGGCATTATATCAGCCTCTGACAGGATTGGTTTTGAGCCAAGCTACAAGTGACAAGGAAAGACATTCCCGGCAGAGAGAGAAGGCTGTGCAAAGGTCCTGTGACTTCTGGCAGGTCTTAGGCAGTGGCAGGAGGCCAGAGGCACAGGAGGCAGTGTCAGGAGAGGACAGCAAGGCCAGGGAGAGAGGGACGCAACACTGGGCATAGTGGACAAGGGGCCTGAATGTGTTCCAAGTTCAACAGGAAGGTCAGGAGGAGTCAGCCCAGGAGCAGCATGACGGATTTACATGGTGGCAGGCGGGCACACTGAGGACGGCTTACAGGCAAGAAAGGGATGGAAGCAGGGAGACCATTAGCAAGTTGGCAACAGTCTAGTAAGACACATTCATGGCTTGAATCAGGGTGGCAGAGTTGAAGGTGGAGAAAGGAGCCCAGAGTTGAAGGCATACCCGACAGATAGGACAGTGGGGACAACCTTGAATTTGGTGTTGAGCTGAGAGAAAAATTCATGCCATTCCTGAGTTTGTGAGTGCACAGTGCTCCAAAGAACATGTTAGTCTTTGATCTTATGTGGATAAAATTACAGAAATGGTGTCAAGATGATCACAGAGCCCAGGCAAGTCTGCACCAGTGCCGAGATGGTCACACAGCCTGAGAAGTGAGAGCCAGAGATAAGCCTAAAAGCTTGTTCCATCATGGGCTGTGTGACTTAGGAAGACCCCTTCACACCTGAACTCAGTGCCTTCAGCTGTGTGACGGGTATAATCATGACTCCTCAGGGAAAGATTCCAATAAGCGTTCATGCAGCTTCTACCATGCACCAGGCCCTTTCTAGGCACTTTGGACACATCGATGAATGAGGTGGGTAAAGATTTCTTCCCTTTAAGGAAGAAGCCAATCAGCAATCCTCTAATGATGCGCAGGAGCTGGTGTGGCTGCCTCCCAACATATGGTGGTGCTTCATCCCAAAAAAACTCATCGTGAGTTAAAAATATTGGAAGTTAAAACTGTGTGGAATACGCCCAACACCACAGTTTAGCAGTCCAGTACAGTTGTGGAGGATACACATTTTCCTCATGGTCTTGGGCCAGCCTGGGTAAGGATATTGTGTTACATGTCCCTACCCTGGAAAAGATCAAAATTCCACAAAGATCCATGCACTGCCATAATGTGAACAACTCAGGCAAGCCATAATCAAATCAGGAACCATCAGAATCTAGAAAGTGACAAGTGCTATGGCAAAATAATGGCTGAGCTAGGGAGGGTGTCTCAAGGCTGCTGTGGGCTTGGTCTTGATGGCATCAGAGATGTCTCCTTCCACAGGCTTCAAGAAGGAAAGGGAACCGGCTGAGCAGATGTTTCTTAGGGAACAAATATTCTTTTTTGTATTTTTTAAATACTTTTATGTGCATGAGTGTATTGCCTGCATGTAAGTAGGTGCACCATGTCGTGCAATGCCCATAGAGGTCAGAAGAGAGCATCAGATCCCCTGGAACTGGAGTTATAAATGGTTGTTAGCTGCCATGTAGTTGCTGGGAAGCAAACCCTGGTCCTCTGCAAGAGCAGTTGGTGCTCTTAACCACTGAGCCATCTCTCCAGCCTGGGAGGAGGGGGGAGGCGGTGAAATACTCTATGCAGAATGAGCTTCTGGAGGAGAGCACAAGGCAGGAGCTGCCTGGCCTGTTCATAAGACAGCAAAGAAGTCAGCATGGCAGAAGGAAAAACCAGCAGAAGAGGTGGAAGAATGAGATTCAAGAGAGGTTGGGCGGGCCGTGCAAGGCTTTGTATGTGCAGTGGAGTCTTGAGCTTCTCCTCAGAGTCAGATGCTTCCTCGAAACAGCGTTAGGATCAGGCTGACATTTAAACAACGTGGGGGGTGGGGAGGACCAGTGAGACACTTGCCTTGAGGCAAAACTCTCAGGCAAGCAGGAGAAATAACATTTAATGCACCATTTAAGAAAAACAAAATAGGGGTTGGAGAGATGGCCTAGCGGTTAAGAGCACCGACCGCTCTTGCAGAGGACCCGGGTTCGATCCCCAGCACCCACATGGCGGCCGAGAGCCGTCTGAAACTCCAATTCCAGGAGAACTCCAGTTCCAGGGGAGTCCGACACAGTCTTCTGACCTCCGCGGCGTTGCACGTCACGGGTGCACAGACTTGCATGCAGACAATACATTCGTACACATACGGAAATAAATAAAATTAAAAAAAAAAAAAAAAAGAAAAAGAAAATAGCAAAACTGTACAGTAAACACAGGATTGGTGTCCCTGCTGTCCCTTTTTTCACCACAGGCTTTCTCCTGGCTCAGCAGGGAAACAGACAGACACAGTGAGGGGAGAGGGAGGATGAGGGACAGTGGAAGCAAGTGGGAACCCACTGGAATGTTCTGGGTTAAGGGTGGCTGTGGGCAGGACCAAGCTGGTTACAGGAAGGGAATGAGGGAGCAAGCGATCCCAGGAACTGCAGATTACAGGAATGAGATCTGACGCCTCAGATATAGGGGCGGGGTTTCAGAAAAGGGTGTGAGCGTTGCTCCAAAGTTACTGACATGAATAATTGGGGAGGGGTAAAGGGCAAAAACCTGAGATGCGCAGGACACAGTGGGTGTTCAATAAATGTCCACAAACATCCCCTCCTCTGCCTGGTTCTCTGCCTGAGATCCAGTGTGCTGATATATCAAGGATCATGTGTGTGTGTGTGTGTGTGTGTGTGTGTGTGTGTGTGTGTGTGTGTTTGTATGTGTACAGTCTGAATCAATTTTAAACAAGATTGTACTGAGAAATCACTCAGAGTGATTCCTGGTACACAGTAAGCACTCACTAACAATAGCCGTTACCAAAATCACTGATTATTAAGTATTTTGAAGTAAATAATTGCTCCCTTTGACAGGTCTCTTATTTTCATGGCTTTTCCTTTCTTGGGCTCCCACAATGGACTCCCTGAAGACAAGTCCTCACTGGGAGCCTTGTCTTTCCCTGTGGCTCAGCAGTTCTTGCTGAGGACCCAAGTCTGGCTCCCAGCACCCATGCAGTAGCTAACAACAACCATAATTCCAGTTTCAGGAGATCTGACACCCTCTTCTGGCTTCTTCGGGCATTACACACACGTGGTGCACATATGTATGCAGGCAAAACACTTGTACGTGTAAAATAAATAAAATTCTTTTTAGAAGCAAAAGGCAGAAGACAAAAATAAAATAGGCAAATCCTAACTGTGGGCACTTAAGAATGACCACAGAGTGGTCAGCCCTAAATCAGACATCCATCACACCCTGTCCTCCCAAGGCTCAGAACAGTTGCATATATGAACTGACGGTGGCTATGACAGTATGCACCAGACTTGCACAAAATCAAGCCAAACAGAGTTCCAGCAAGGAGTTGGGAGGTGGTCAGGAAGCCTTATCCCTTACAGAGGAGCTGTTGGTAATCAATTGCTGCTGGGAGAGGGAGAGTCCCTTTTTATCATGGATGCAGCCCTTGAGATGCCAAGCACGCTCCAGTAGATGGCCCTACACTGTGTACATACTGGAAACAGTAACTAGACTCCATGGATTTAAAAAAGAATATACCAGCCATGGTGGTGCATGCCTTTAATCCCAGCACTCAGGAGACAGAAGCAGGCGGATCTCTGGGAGTTCAAGGCCAGCCCCATCTACATAGCGAATTCCAGGCCAGCTGAAACTAAAGGGAGACCCTATCTCAAAAACACCAAAAAATAAAAAATAAAAAAATAAATTTAAAAAGGAAAATATATGGAAATAGTGAGGGGAAAATGGTGGTAAGGACAGGCAAGGAAGTGGAGGGAAGGGAATGGGGATAGATTTGATCAAAACACATTATATACATGTGTGAAATTCTCAATCAATAAAAAATAAATGCCCACCAAACTGACATCTGTGGAGATATTTTATTTTTTCAGCACTGGTCATCTAATCCCAGGCCTGGCACATGCTAGCCAGACACTTTACCCATGATGAAAAATAAATGTAAAAGAGTCACCTGGTGTGATAGATAGATAGATAGATAGATAGATAGATGATAGATAGGAGATAGATATGGTTTATTGAACTCTTACTAATTTTATTTTCTACCAATACATTGCCACACTCACCCCATCAACCTCTCTCACCTCCTCCTACTCCTGCTGATCCCCTTCTTCCCAGCTTCTACTTTTCCCCTTGTATTTCATGGCTTCATAAAGGTTTATTTCTTATTTCTTTACTTATTTAGTGTGGCAAGACTATGTGTGGAGATCAGAGGACAACTCGGAGGGATTGATTCTCCTTCCACCACGTAGCTTCTGGGGGCTTGAATTCAGGTTGTTGGGCTTGGCAGCTAGCAAACACTTTACCCACTGAGCCTGTCTGGCATAAAATTTTAAAGAAATACCACTACTGAGTTAAGTGCAGAGGGTTCATCTTTGCTTTGTTAGGAACATTAACAAGTATTGTGCACTGTCTCAGAATAGCAGGTCACTGAGGGCCACGCTACATGAGGCATTTTTTTGTAAGTGACACAACACATCTGTACAAGCCTGCTCTCGTAGCTGTGGAAGCCACCGTTATTATAGATGGGAGCAATTATCTGGCTGTATCATTATATTTTATTGTAGAGTCATATGCAATCATTTACATACTGAAATACGTACTGTCTTATTACAGACTGCTTTCACTTTATTCTCGATTACAACGCCACCAGGATATTACATTCATCTTTTGAAGTTATGTGTATGTATAGATTATATTATCTGTGAAATTCATTTCCAAATGGTAAAAGGGGTGTTATAATTTTTTTCTTTTATAAAAAGAAGTGTTGAGTCTGACTGAGACCAATGTCATGCAAATGGCTACTATTAATCTTTAGGAAACAAATCCTATGGCCCCATAGTCCCACATTTCAATAGAAATTGGGCATCTAGACATAGCTACATAAGCCCCTGGTATGTGTGGAAATATAAGCTAATTTCTAAACAGTTAAAGGTAATTTAGGTCAAATAATCACATTTGGCTAGCATGATCTCAGCCTTAAAACTGAGTATTTGGGATGGAGATGTAGCTCACTGGTAGAGCCCTTGCCTAGCTTGTGTGGGTCCCAGCACTTCAAAATAAATCAATAAATCTAGGCATTTAATTTAGAAACCAAGGCAGGGCTGTGACCTCCCCCCAGCGTGTGTGTAAGATCATTCAGGCTGACAGTTATGATACACACATTGTGTCACACACCTGCCCTCAAGAGTCTTTTCTGATCAGCAATGCCCTTGTCTCAGATGACAAAGGTAGATGTGGTCAGTGAATTGACCTAGTTCCAGAAGCTGTTTTGTGGCTATGACCTCTAAATTGAAATAGTTCCTCCTGGAAGGAGGCCCTTTGAAGACTCAGGAAGGAGACAAACCCCACAAGCCTCAGGAAGCCCCTGATTCACAAAGCCCTGCCCAAGGTTATATCCACAGCAGCAAACACTGGGAAAAGGACACTTGCCTGCAAGCTGCACAGGGGACTCCGCGGATGCAGGTTTTATGGATCATTGCCGGTGCTGGCTCTTTGCTGGTGCAGCTACTTTTAGGTTGCCCAGGATCTAGTAACCACACCTCTCATTCATATCCCTGTAAGCATTCCTCTAAGTGGGACTTGCCTGGAATTGTTCCTTAAGTCTGTTGTTGGTACCCTACCCACGGTGAATAGAAGTTTGTTCAAATCTCCCCAGGAAAAAGCATACAGAGGAAGTAAAACTTATCTGAAAAAGCATACAGAGGAAGTAAAACTTATCAGGCCTTTTAACAATCACAATAATCACACTCAAAGCAGTCCAGTTCCCAGTGTCTGGCTGCCCATGCACTGTGAGTGCTAAGTACTCTATTGTCTAATCATTAATCACCATTTAAAAATTATACATAAAAATTACACATATTTGTGGAGTTTTATTAAAATATGGGGAATTTTTATAGCGACACACATATAATGTATAAGGATCAAACAGGGTATTTTGTATATCAGTCACCAAATATGTCATTTTTTTTTTGTCGAGGAAATTCAAATTACTATTTTAAACTCTATCATAGCTATTTATAAATATGAAAAGTTTGGCCAGGCATTGTGGTACATGCCTTTAATGCCAGCATTCAGGAGACAGAGGCAGGCAGATCTCTGTGAGTTCCAGGCCAGCCTGGTCTACATAGTGAGTTCCAGGACAGCTGGTGCTACAGTGAGACCCTGTCTCAAAAAGACCAAAAAAAGAACTATGAAAATCTTTCCTGCTGTATTAACCTCTTACTGCAGCTGCAACAAATTAAGCTACAGTCTTAATCACTTAAGCACAAATTCATCTTCACAGAATTCTGAAGGTAAATGGTCCTAAGTGGGTCTCAGCTAAAATCTAGCTGTCAGAAGAGCTGCCTGCTGTTCTAGAGGCTGCAGGGAAGAATCATTTTCCTGTCTTCTGCTTCTGGAGGCCTCTTGCACTCCTTGGTTGTGGCTCCATCTTCCATCTTCAAAGCCAGCAGTGGCAGATCAAGTTTTTATTATGCTCTGACACCAGCTGTCTTCCTCCCTCCTCCACACTGAGGGGCCCAGAGATGATATTCTGCTTACCTGGAAAAGCCCAGCTAAATTCCCCAACCTGATGTCAGCTAATGAGCAACCTGGTTCCAACAGTCAGCTTGGATCCCTTCTGCCACATGATAGAACAACCTGGTTCTAGCGGTCAGCTTGGATCCCTTCTGCCACATGATAGAACAACCTGGTTCTAGCGGTCAGCTTGGATCCCTTCTGCCACATGATAGAACAACCTGGTTCTAGCGGTCAGCTTGGATCCCTTCTGCCACATGATAGAACAACCTGGTTCTAGCGGTCAGCTTGGATCCCTTCTGCCACATGATAGAACAACCTGGTTCTAGCGGTCAGCTTGGATCCCTTCTGCCACATGATAGAACAACCTGGTTCTAGCGGTCAGCTTGGATCCCTTCTGCCACATGATAGAACAACCTGGTTCTAGCGGTCAGCTTGGATCCCTTCTGCCACATGATAGAACAACCTGGTTCCAGCGGTCAGCTTGGATCCCTTCTGCCACATGATAGAACAACCTGGTTCCAGCGGTCAGCTTGGATCCCTTCTGCCACATGATAGAACACAATCACATCAGCCGTGAAGTATGATGTAGGCATCTTTGGTTTGTCTTTGAAGAGTTGGGAACCAAACCCAGACCTTTGGTAAAGTTCCTATGAAGCTCTTGGGGAGCTACAGCCCCAACATAGTATGTGAACCTCTTAGAGGAGCAGAGCAGGGAACATGCATTTTTCTACCTAGCATGCTTGTTTCCCCACCATGGAGACTGTTCCATTCACAAGTAAGGCATCACCAACCCCAGTCCCCAGCAGCAGTGTGTCCTGCTCTGACTGCAGACATCCAAGGACACACAGCCCAGCACATTGGGGGAAGTTCACAAACTCTCTGGCATCCCTCTGACCTGAGATTTTACTGTTCAGTCATCTTCAGGGAATCATTGATTTAATCCTGATTTTTAAACACAGTCAGACACTGTCAGTAACCAGGCAACCTCATGTCAAGGGAAGGAAAAGATTTAACTTCCCATTGAGCCAGAAAATGCACAGGAGTCTAGTCTAAGTCATCCAGCTCCTCATCTGATGTTAAACTCCCTCTGCAGATGTTCTGGTCTGCTTTATGTTGCTGTGATTAAAACGTTGACCAAGGGGCTGGAGAGATGGCCTAGTGGTTAAGAGTGCCAACTGCTCTTGGAGAGGACCTGGGTTCGATCCCCAGCACCCACATGGTGGCTGAGAACCATCTTTTAACTCCAGTTCCAGGGGAATCCGACACCCTCTTCTGACCTCCACGGCATTGCACGACACAGGTCCACAAACCTACATGCAGACAGTACATTCATACACATACGAAATAAATAAAGTAAACAAAAGAGTTGACCAAATCCAACTTGGGGAGGAAAGGGTTTATTTCATTTTACTCTTCCAAATGACAGTCCATCACCAAGGGAAGTCAGGGAGGAACTCCTGGCAAAAGCCTGAAGTAGAGACCATGACGAATGCAGGGTCTCCCTATAGCCCCAACTGGCCTTGAGCTCACTTGTAGAACAAGTTATTGTCCTCCATCTCACAGAGACCCACCACCCTCTGCCTCCCCAGTGCTGGGATTAAAGGTGTGGCCACATTACCTTTCTTATATAGCCCAGACCCACCTGCCCAGGGACGGCATTGGCCACAGTGGGCTAGGCCCTCCTGTGTCAATTATCAGTGCCTCACAGACATGCCCACAGGCCACTCTGATGGAGGAAATTCCTTGAGGGAGGATCCTTCTTCTGGGTGCCTCTGGTTTCTGTCAAGTTGACAAAAATTTACCAGCACAGCAAATTCCATCTATAATTGACTCAGTTCCTCCAGAGACCATGAGATCATGAGAACCTACATGACCCATTTTACCTTTGAACTGCCTTAAGTCTTAGAAAGGTTTTCTTAGGGGCTGGAGAGATAGCCTAGCAGTTAAGAGCGCCGACTGCTCTTGCAGAGGACCTGGGTTTGATCCCCAGCACCCACATGGCGGCTGAAAACCGTATGTAACTCCAATTCCAGGAGAACTCCAGTTCCAGGGGAATCTGAGACCCTCTTCTGACCCATGAGGCATTGCATGACATGGGTGCACAAACCTACATGCAGACAGTACATTCATACACATACAAAAATAAATAAAATTAAAATGTTTAAAAAAAAAAAAGAAAGGGTTTCTTAGTGCACAGCCATCATAGATATTTTTCTGTTGCTGTGATAAAATCCCCTGAAAAAAGCAACAGAGGAAGGGCTTGTACTGGCTCACAGTCTAAGGATCCCAGCCAGGGAAAGGCACCACCCACGGTGGTGAGTCTTCCCACCTTGTCACGTAATCAAGAAATGCCTCCAGAGGCCTACATTCCACACGATTCTAGATTCTGTCAAGTTGGCAATTAACATTAACAATCACAACAGCCATTGAGAATTTTGAGGCAGATGTTTGCACTGATGCAGAAAAATCTTCAGCATAAATAAGGACAAAAAGTACATTGAAGGGCAACATGCCTAGTGTCATCTGATTAGTATGCAAAACAAAATCTTCTCACTGTGTAACTGCTGAGGAAAGCATATGGAATCGTAAGAACAAATCCACAGCAATGTTAATTCTAATGGGGAGAGAAAAGTCAGGGGGGGGGCTTATTTTTCTGAATTGTAATGAGAATCACCTCATCAGCTAATGCAAGGACAGAGAGATAAAGCAAGAAAAAGCTTTACCACAACCTGTCACACCACAGTAAAAATGAATGCAATTAAATGTTATGTGCCAATCCAATGCTTAAACCTCCTTCTTTACTGATACCAAAATCCTCAAGATGAATACAGGTATATACAGCCATAAGTTGAGTCATGGTGAAGTAAAGTGTTCTTACTAACAGAAATTGTTGAAAGGATATTAACTTTCTGAGGGTTTGTTTATCCGATTTAATTTTTTTTCTAAAATGAGCATTTAGGGCCAGTGACGTGGTAGCTCAGTGGTGAAGCCATTTTCTGTCAGCCTGACAACCTGAGTTGTATCCACATGGTGGAAGCAGAGAACTGACTCCTGCAAGTTGTCCTCTGACCTCCACATGTATGCTCTGGTATATGTGTGCTCATATGCACACACACAAATAGACACACATGCACACAAGAAAAATAAGTAAAATGTGATCAAATAAGAGATTGTGTTCATCTTTTATACCAGCTGTATCAGGAGGATCTATTTGGCTGCAAATATCAGAAAACCATGGGCTGGACAGGAGAGACCTCAGTCCCACCCACACACCAGAATGTCTGCTGGCATTAGCATGGCTGTCAGGAATATGGGGCCTTTGTCGTTCCCCAGACGTCAGTGTCCTCGGGACTGTCATTTCGGTTTCAAGATGGCCACTTCCTCTGCAGACATCACATCCACTTTCCAACAGGGAGGAAGGATGGCCTGGCTGTGTCTTTTCCCCCCACTTGGGATACTCTCCTTTCCAGGATGACATTTCACTGGGTTCCCGTTCTCTTGACTCAGATCACTTCTAGCTGTTAGGGGGTCTTACAGAGTAAGTACTAAGACTGTCCTAACTTACTCTGACTTACCACGACTCTTGGTCCAGCTCTGCATGTACCACAGCCCATAACAAGAATCTGACATGAAGTAATAAGGGGGTTTATAGACTGGGCACAACCATGTCTATCAGAGCTTGTGTTGATTAGCCTAACTTGCTAACGTCTGCAGTGTGACCAAAGCAACTGACAGAAACAACCTAAAGGGAGGAATTGTTTAGTTCATTTCACAGTTTCAGAGATTTCAAACCCGAGTCCTTGACCCCACTGATCTCATGCCACAGTGAGGTGGGACAACACTGAAGCAGGAATGTGGTGGGAAACTGAAGCTCAGGATGGACAAAACGCAGAGGGAGAGGGTCACCACAAGATATGGCCCCCAGAGAAATGTGCCTGGTGGCTCACTTCCTCCAGCCAGGCCTCACCTCCCACAGTTCTACCACCTCTTGACAGTCTATTCAGATTTGAATCCATGAATGGATGGACCCATTAATTCACTCTTGGGTCATGATCTGATCATCTCTAAAGATGCCCTCAGACATTCTCAGAAGAATGCTGTCCAACCTCTAGTCATCTCTCATCCAAACTAAGTTTACCACAAAACTGACCACACGGCCCCAAGCACCCATAGAAGTCCTACTTGTTATCCACAATGACCTGTGTGTTATTAAGGAGTGTACCCATACACTGCATGCAGTGTGACTCACAAATTATTTTAAATCTCATAAGAAACCAGCAGGGTCAGGACCGGGATTTAGACTTCCAGCTGTGGGCTCGGGTAGAACTCCCACTGAAACGCCAGGCAAACAGAGGCTTGAATCCTCTCTGTAATTAGGAGTTACAGATACTTAAACATCATCTGAAAGGGAGAAGCAGCAGGCAGTGGATGCCTGTTTATAGGGAGGGATCGCTCGGAATCTGAGGGAAATGTCAACTTAGAAGAAACACTCAGATGGCAAAGGACAAAACAAGGTAGGACTTGGGAGTCACATGAGAAAAAAGCATCAACTTGGACCTTTAGCATCAGCTAAAGGTGGGATGTCTGTGTGCGCATGTGTGCTCTGAGAGGAAAGAGACTCTGAGAAAGGCTGATATGATTCCTCCTCACACTAACTGTGAAGGACAGATAGCACGTCTTCACAAGTCACAGCTGTGTCCTGAGCTGTCAGGGCGCTGAGAACCTGGATAGATTCTTTTTTATATATAATTTTTTTATTTATTTCTGTATGTGTATGAATGTCCAGTCTGCATGTGAGTGTGTGCACCCATGTCATGCAATGCCGTGGAGGTCAGAAGAGGGTGTCGGATTCCCCTGGAACTGGAGTTCTCCTGGAATTGGAATTTCAGATGGTTCTCGGCCGCCGTGTGGGTGCTGGGGATGGAACCCAGGTCCTCTGTAAGAGCGGTCGGCACTCTTAACCACTAGGCCATCTCTCCAGCCCCTAACCTGGATAGATTCTTAAAAGAAAGGATGAGCACTGTACTCTCAGAGCCACACCCACTTCCCCCAGAGACAGGCTGTGTGATCCTGGGCAAGTTGCTTTGCCTCTCACATTAGTTTCTTAGTCAAGATAGTATATCTTCGAACAGTGTTTGATGCAGAGCAAATTCTTGCCAGTCCTTGGCTGCTGGTGCTGTACAGGAAGGACCCACACCTAGCACCACTAAAGACTGAGGGCCAGCAGTTATTAGAACCCAGACTAATTCAAGGGCACCTGTGTAACCCTAATCTGACCAGGTTCCCAGGTAGCTCTGGAGCACCATAGAACTTAGGGAACCAAAGCCATGCTGGTTAGACTCCTGCATCTCTTGACCTTCATTAAAAATGACTCCAGTTCATGATGGGCATGAACTCTTTAGTCAAGGGAACCCTTTCCATCCCACCACCTCCCCAAACCTCTTCATCACATTCTTACACACTCTTGCAACCAGATTATTGCCCACAGGGAGCTCACAGTTCCTTTCCCTTCAAAAACTGTCTCTTTTCTCTCACACAAGTGAGTCCGTCTTTTTTTTCTCTTCGTTGTTGTTTTGTTTTCGTGAGACAGGGTCTCATGTAGCCCAGGCTAGCCTCTAAATTGCTTTGTAGTGGAAGATGATCTTGAAGTTCTGAGTCTCCTACCTCCATCTATTGGGTGCTGAGATTACAGGTAGGTGCCATCACACCGCAGCACTGGGGCTCGAACCCAGATCTTCATTCATGAGAGGCAAGCACTCTACCAACTGAGCCATATCCTGGGCCCTTCTCTTGATGAAATAATTCTATACCTGAGCCTGGGTGGCTGAAGACTAAATGGTCAAAAAAGAGGGGTGCAGGAACCACAGTCAATCATTGCTCTCTAGACAGGCATCCTTCGTTGTCAGCTGGGACATTCAATAGTTATCTGTGCCAAGCACAATTCTAGGCAGGAATCTGGGGAATGCAAAACAAAGTTTCTGCTTTTAGGCACTTTCAGTCATCTCCTATTTACTTCCCAGGATAGAGGATGCGCTGGACCCCTCAGGACACAGGCCTCATCTCTCTGACGCCCCCTGGTGGATAGTGGAACTCCAGCCTGGGTGGTGGCTTTCAGCTTCTCCCTATGGGCGGAAAAAATGGAGACACTGAGCACACAATGGGCTGGGCAGAGCCTGTAGGCATGCAACACATTCATCACCAGCCCACTAGTGCCGTTCAGCCTCACTGACCTGTAAAATCCACACTAAACTCGGGACTGGCTCTTCTGCCTCTAGCTTTGATTTAGGCCCAGGAAAGTCCCCTGAGGCATCATCCTGACAAACCACCATTTCTCAGGGCTTTCTCACCTAACTGAAGAGGCTGGAAGGCAGTGGGGAGGGGATCCGGGTTTCTCTCTCCTATTAGGCACAGATATAAGGAGCCACAAAGTTCTGTACCCCCACATGGCTCTACTTGATAGTTGAGCACATTTGGAGCATTGGGCCCAAACCCTCCTCCCAGATGGAATGTAAGTCTAGTGAGCGTATATCGAATCTAATCACTTCTGTACACCCAGCACCAGTACATGGCAAAGAGTGGGCACTCCAAATATACCTGCTGATTTCATAATGTGCGGTGCAGCTTTTATAACACACCTCGAGGAAAACCCTGAAAGTGTGAGCCTCACAGCACGGGGCCAACTCTGCACATGGTGTGCTGCCATAATGGAAGACCACAGGCTGGGAAATTTATAAAGAACAGAGTAACAGTTCTGGAGGCTGAAAATTCCAAGATCCAGGGATTGTCACCTTGTGAGGCTCTGCTTGCTGTGGAAAGAGTGGCAGCCAAGCCCTCTTCTGAAACAGCCTGCCCTAGAGATAACTAAGCCAGTCCTATAGCAACAACACTAGTCCATCCCTAGCTGTTCCTGAGCCTACCATGCTGCTTCTCTGAGGATTAAATTCCCAATACATTAACTTTAGGGGGGGTGCATTCAAGCCCAGCAAACGCCAATCAATTATATTGTCTTAAACAAAAACCATATCCTGACTTGGGCACTTCCCAAGTGTCTACCTTTAAACCAGTGAGCCAGATTTCCCAACCTGATATGCACATGTAGAGCCTTCTCCTTTTAGAGAAAAACTGTTGGCTGTGTGTTCGTTATATATAACATTAATTATGCTGAGGTATAATAGAATAGTCCATTCTCCCAAGGAGATGTTGGCCAGGCCCCCCAAAAGGTAAAGGCTTCTTGCCTGTAAACTGGGATACCTGCAAGAAGAGGGGCAATAAGGCCCTGCTGTCAAAGACCTGATGTAAGCATGGGAAAGATGTATTGAGACCGCACTTGCAAGTGTACAGTTGGGCTCTGGAATACCAGAGAGTGTTACCAAAGGCCACTAAACCAATAAAGCAAACATAGGTCTCCTTGAGTCAAGCAAGTCTCCTCCGACAGCACCAGGTGCACCTCACCTGCCTGGAAATACTGTGCAGCAGTAGCAGACATATGTTTGTATATCCCAAATCTAATTGGCTATTAGCTCTCTCCTTGGAGGAATAACCCATGGTTGATGCCACAAGCTTACATCCTCTAGTGGTTAGGAGATGATATAAGCCACAGTAAGACCCTGTCATATTTTACAGAAAAAAAGTAATTCATGGATTAACATACCATCCAAACATCTGTGTCTATACCAAATTAACCTACCGTAACAATTAGTACTGTTTAAATACCTATATATCTAATTGTTTGTGCTTCATTAGTAGGATTGAAAGGTTATTCCTGGACAAACGGTCAGCCCATGAAAGGAAACAGCCAGAATTGACCAGAGTCCAAAACAACAGCTCCAGAGAAAGTAGACTGTTTTGCTTCTCATCTACCTGTGCCCCTTTTCTAAGCCTAGGGAACAATCTGTGGAAGAGGGGGTGTGGTAGAATGTAAGGGCTGTGATTGGGGTGAATGGTGAAACTACAGCAATGTAGACTGGACACTTATTTGATCAACTTGATTGAACATACAAGCCCCGCCCCCGGCTGGATGGTGGGAGCCTTGGGCTGTGTGGGTTTGGGCACAACTGCTTACAAATTGGTTTTACATGAAGGATGCTTGTACTCATAAATTATTACTTATTGTTAAAAATTTTTTTAAAAAAAGAAGAAAAATAAATAAAAGAAATTTTAAAAAAAGAAAAGAAAAAAGTTCTACTTAAATTTCTTATATCATTTAGGCCAAAATTTTGTAAAGTAAATAAATAAAATACTTTTTCAAAGAAAAAATGTATGCTGAGGTATGTTCCCTCCAGTCCAATTCCCTCTAGAACTTTTTTTAAAAATTTTTTATTAATTTTATTTATTTCTGTATGTGTATGAATGTCTGCATGCAAGTCTGTGCACCCGTGTCGTGCAATGCCGCGGAGGTCAGAAGAGGGTGTCGGATTCCCCTGGAACTGGAGTTCTCCTGGAATTGGAGTTTCAGATGGTTCTCGGCCGCCATGTGGGTGCTGGGGATCGAACCCGGGTCCTCTGCAAGAGCGGTCGGCACTCTTAACCGCTAGGCCATCTCTCAAATGCATGCTGAATTTTATCAAAGGCCTTTTCTATGTCTGTTGAGATGACCATATGATTTTTATCTTTGAGTTCATTCATATGGTTTGTAACATTTATTTATTGACTTATGTATATTGAACATCCCTGCATCTCTCAAATAAATCCAACTTGATCATGGTGGATGGCCTTTTTTATGTGTGCCTATATGCTATTTGCAAGGATTTTTTAATGTCTTTGCATCTATGTTCATTAGGGAGATGAGTCTATAGTTTTCTTTTTTGTTGTATCTTTAACTGATTTTGATATTAGAGCAATGCTGGCTTCATAGAGGGAATTTGGAAGTTCTCTCTCCATTTCTATCTTTTTTAATAATTTAAGTAACATTGGTTGTAGATCTACTTTAAATGTCTGGTAGACTTCTTGGAGGTTTTAGTTGGGAGGTTTTGTACTGCTGTTTTGATTTCCTTGTATGTTATGTGTCTATTTAAGCTGTGATAATCTCTTGGTTTAGCTTGATGATTTGTTTCTTTTAGGTTTTCAAATTTAATAGTGTATAGGCTTTTAAAGTATTCCCTTATAATGTGTGGGATCTTTTTGTTGTTTCTTGTGGTTTCCCCTTTCATCTTTAATTTTTTTGGTTTGGAGTTGCTCTTTCTTTCTTTCCACTGACTGGATTAAGGGTCTCTCTATCTTGTCTATCTTTTCTATCTTTTCAAAGAAGCAGGGCTTGGACTCATTGATTCTTTGTATTGTTTTCTTTGTTTCTAATTTAGTAATCTCCACTTTGGTTTTTGTTATTTATTCTTGTCTGTGGGGTTTGGGTTTCATTTGTGGTTGTCTTTCAAGTGTCTTGAAAGTCATTTATTTGTTCTCTTTCTGATGTTTAATGTAGGCATTTAGTGCTATAAATTTTCGTCTTTAGAAGTGTCCCAGAGGTTCTGTTGTATTTTATTGTCCTTTTCATTTAATTCCAGGAATACTTTTATTTCTTTCTTAATTTCTCCTTTCACCCATTCATTATTCAGGAGTGTGTTATTTAATCTCCAGGAGTTAGTTCATTTAGTTACTAGGGCTTCTTCTGGTGTTGATATTAAGCTTTATTGTATTGTGGTCTGATAGAATATATTTGTCGAGGATTTTTGGGCCCCACTATGTGGTCAATTTTGTTCCATGTGGTGCTGAATAGAAAGTATATTCTTTGGTGGTTGGGAGGAATATTCAGTAGATGTCTGTTAGGTCTATTTGATGTATGCTTAATTCAGATCTCTTATTCTTTGTCTGGTTGACCTGTCTAATGGACACAGTCGGGTATTGAAGATCCCTACTACAAGTGTGTTGGAATCAATCTGTGTCTTAAAGTCCTATAGTATTGTGTTTATGAAGTTGGGTGCACCAGAGTCTGGTGCATATGTGTTCATGATTGTCATATCTTCTTGGTTAATTGTTCCTTTTGAATGAAGTAAACCTCTTTATCTCTGCTGATTAGTTTTAGTTTGAAGTCTATTTTGTCAGATATTAGAACTGCAACTTCTGCTTGCTTCTTAGTGCCATTTGCTTGGAATGTTTTTCCATCCTTTCACCTTAATGCAGTGCCTGTCCTTGAAGTTGAGATGGATTTCTTGCAGACAACAAAGGATGGATTTTTCTTTCTTAATCCATTCTACTTACCTGTCTTTTGACTGGGGAGTTCAGTCCATTGATATTTAAAGTTATTATTCAGAGATGTGTGTTGGTTCCCATCATTTTAAATTCTGTTTGCATTGTTGGTCTAACTTTGTGTTTCCACAGTTACACCTTCATTTAGTTTCTTTCTGTTGCCCCTTGTATAGTTGTTCCCTTTCTTCAGCTCTTTTTATTGCTTTAAGTATTCTCTCAAGGGCTGGTTTTCTGGACATGAATTCTTTCAGCCTATTCATGTCATGGAAGATTTTTCTTTTCTCCTTCAACTATAATAGATATTTTTGCTGGATAAAGTATTCTGGGTTTGCATCTATGGTCATTTAGAACCAGGAATACTTTGGTCCTGGCCCTTCTGGTTTTCATAGTTTGCTATTAAAAATTGGCTGTAATTCTGATGGGTTTTCCTTTATATGTAACTTGTTGTCATTTATCTATTTTAGTGGTCAAGAAACTCTTGCTTCCAAAAAATTTCTAAGATTTCTCATTCCAGGAATATCTAGCTTAACCTATGGCTTTCTCTCTCCTAGTTCACTGTCATGAATCTTAAGAGTAGAGATGCCAGATCTGAGAAACATAGCTCTAACTAAGAGGAAACCAGGGGCTAGGATGTGCTCAGTCAGCAAAGTGTATGCAATGCAGAAGATTTGAGTCCCTGGAGCTCTGTGGTCAGTCACCCCAGCCTGCTTGGTGAGCTCCAGGCAAGCAAGACCCTTTGCCTCAAAAAATGAGATAGATGGTTCCTGGGGAATAACACCTAAGGTCTTCCTCTAGCTTCTACATGTATGCACATACATGTGTAGATGTACCTACACACACACACATACACACACACACACACACACACACACACACACACACACACACAAAGAGAATAAAAGAGGCAGCAAACCAAAAACATCTGCGATAGACAGCCACCTCAACCCAAACTGGACATTTGGAAGATGGCTCTGGGCCATGACAGCTTTTGTCCATATATTTTAAGACTGCAATTTGCAGCAAATGTCCTGCGGTCTTGGGGATACCTTGACAAGAGGTGAAGCCTAGGCCTCATTCTGGAACAGCTGGGTCTCTTCGCTCACCCATACCTGCCTTCACAATTGCTCTGACCTTTCCCAAAGACACAAGAAGCATTGCCTTTTCCATCCAATTTCATCCCCCACCCCCACCCCGGGACTGCCCACAGCTGGGAGATAGCCACATCCATGCTACATTGTTTTGATGAAGTTGATTGTGGGTCCTAGATGGTGCAGCATTTCCAGAAGATACATGTCAGCTTTGAGCTGGTATCAATCTTCATGAGGACCTAATTCTCAGGAGAGTCAACTCCCCCTCTTCTAGGTCACCATGAAAGCTGTGGCATCCTCCGGTCTAAGAGCTCTCCATAACTCTGTGGGAGCTCACAGACCCTTTTAAGAATCTGATGAATCTGCTTTAAAGACTTTTCAGTATCTAGCTCCTTTTTTTTTTTTAGTACAAGCAACCTTCACATAAAAACAATTTGCAAGCAGTTGTGCCCAAACCCACACAGCCCAAGGCTCCCACCATCCAGCTGGAGGGCTTGAATGTTCAGTCAAGTTGATCAAATAAGTGTCCAGACCATATTGTCATAGTTTTACCGTTCACCCCAATCTCAGCCCTTACATCCTACCACTCCCCCTCTTCCACAGATTGTTCCTTAGGCTTAGAAAAGGGGCACAGGTGGATGAGAAGCAAAACAGTCTACTTTGTCTGGAGATGTCATTTTGGACTCTGATCAGTTCTGGCTGTTTCCTTTCATGGGCTGACCATTTGTCCAGGAATAACCTTTCAATCCTACTAATGAAGCACAAGTGATTAGATATATAGGTATTTAAACATTGCTAATTACTATGGTAGGTGACTTTGGTATAGACACAGATGTTTGGATGGTGTGTTAATCCATGGATGACTTTTCTTCCTGTGAAAGATGACAAGGTCTTACTGTGGAATATAACATCTCCTAATCACTAGAGGATATAAGCTTGCGGCAACATCCATGAGTTATTCCTCCAAGAAGAGAGCTAATAGCCAAATAGATTTGGGATATACAGACATATGGCTGCCACTGCTGCACAGTATCTCCAAGCAGGTGAGTGTAGCTGATGCTGACGGAGGAGTCTTGCTTGACTCAAGGAGACCAACATTTGCTTTATTGGTTCAATGGCCTTTGGTAACACTCTCTGGTATTCCAGAGACCAACTGTACACTTGCAAGTGCGGTCTCAATACAACCTTCCCATGCTTACATCAGCTCATTGACAGTAGGGCCTTACTGCCTCTCTTCTTGCAGGTATCCCAGTTTATAGGCAAGAAGACTTTACCTTTTGGGGGGGGGACTTGGATTCCCCTGGCCAAACATCTCCTTTGGAGAATAATACACTGCTGCTCTCAGTGCTCTCCTGTATTAATATATTTTGTATATGCACCGCTTAAAGAGACTTTAGTATTATATTTGGTTCTGAATATCCTTTTTACAGGTCCTATGTATATTAGTCAATTAAAGAAAGTAGTTTTACCAGTTTTATAAAGATTACTTCCTATAACAGTCAGCTCTAATTTCAGTTAGAGAATGACTTCATTCCACCATATTTTTCTGTTCTATTGAAACAGAGTAAGGTAAGGAGTTCTCTCATATTAAACTGTGCGCACCTAGAAGGTAAGGTTCATTAGGACTCACTATAAACAGATGTTACAATAGGTCCTCAGAGAGTTTGGTGCCTGTAGCATCTGAGGCTTTTCTTCTTTTGAGTGGTAAGATGGGCCATCTTCTCTGCTGGTATTTCTTGGTACAACCTACACGATGAAGGGGCTGTATCTTTTCTTTCTCAGCTGTTGAGTTGGTGACGTGTTTGACCTGAGGGAAACTTACACATCTTTTCTCATAGTTAGTTTTAAGATTAATTGAAAAGTTTTTGACAAAAAGGTTTAATATGTAACTGTATTCCCCCTTTTTTTATTTTAGCTTTTTTTATTGACCCATGAGTCTCAGAACAGGTTTCTCATGCCAGCCTGAAGAAGGCCAAGAGCTGGAGGAAGATAGTCATTAAAATTACTCTGGTGCTGGAGAGATGGCCTCCTAGCGGTTTAAGAGCGCCGACCGCTCGCAGGGGTTTGCAAACTTTTCCCCAGCACCCACATGGTGGCCGAGAACCATCTGAAACCAATTCCAGGAGAACTCCAGTTCCAGGGAATCTGAGACCTCTTCTGACCTCCGTGGCATTGCACGACACGGGTGCACACATCTGCATGCAGACATACATTCATACACATACTGAAAAAATAAAAAAAAATATTTAAAAAAAATATTCACTCTGTAAGATTTGCAGTTTAAAGTGGGTATATTAAAAATAACATATATTTATATAGAGAGGTATTTCAGTAGAGATTATACTACAAAATACAAAATAAACCCTATAAGTTAATGGACTTGATTTTTCTGTGAAGTCATAGTCCAGTCATATAGCTTTAAAGAGCAAATATATATTGGGTAAAATTTATTTGGCAGGTATTCAACTCTGCCCCAGCTTTATCCACATTTTATAGGATATTTTAGCTTAGTGAAATTTGCGATTAGTTAAATTGGTTGTGGTTTTGTGATGAAAATGGTAATACATTTGAAACTATTTGGAGAAATAAATATGTAAATTGTTTTATTTTATAATTTGTATGAACTTCCACGTAACATTGGGTTTAAGGTACACAAATGGATCTCTATATTTTCCTGTAGTTATACACATCACATTGTAACAACTTTCTTTTATTTGTAGACAATTTAAAGGAATTAAGCTTAAATTTTACTCCCAAATAAGTAGCATACAGTCAAAGAGAAACAGTTTGGGTAAATTTAATTAAAACTTAAGCCTTGGCTCCTGTTATGGGTATGTGTTAATATAACTTAGGCATCTATAGGTCAAAACTAAAAAATTAAAAAAAAAACAAAAAAGAGGGAGGTGGGAGGTGGGGTAGTCTCCCTTCTGGGATACAAATGGAAAACTCTGTGTTCCAATCCTATTGATAAATTTCAATTTGAGAAACTTGAAACTACAATGGGAGGGAGAATTGTGTTTCCACAGTAAAAATCACCAATCTAAATGCCTGAACTCATACAATTATGGCTGTGCAGGATGGGCCTGGGAAATGCCAGCAGAGGGCTGACCCATCTGAACATTAAAAAAACGGAACCTCAGACTGCCTGAGTCACAGACACTGAGCATCTCTCTGAATATCTATTTGTTAACTGTTTATAATGGGCCTATCTGAGAGAACCCTCTACCTCTCTCCTTTATAGGAAAAGAAAAAAACATTGATGGTAATGAAATCATTCCCTAACTGTAAACTAGAGCCAATTGTTACAGTGGTAATTTCCTATAAAACAGGTGATAACTACCCTTTTTAATTGACTGATAGGCATAGGAACTGTGAAAAGGATAATCCTATTTAGAGCCAAATCAATAGTAAAGTCTTTATTAAGCTGTGTAATGAGCAAAATATATTACTACAGGAAAGCCTCTGACATCCAGCAATGAATTATTCTGCCTAGGGAATGTTGGCTAGGGGATTCAACCCCTCCCCAAAAATTATAAAGGCCTTTTGCCTATAAGTGGGATAATGCAAGGAAAAAGGCAGTAAGTCCCTGTTGTTGAAGAACTGGTGTGAGCATGGAAAAATTGTTATGAGATGTCACTTGCGTAATGTACAGCTGGCCTCTGAATGCCAGAGAGCGTTACCAAAGGCCATTAAAGCAATACAGCAAAAATATTGGTCTCCTTGAGACAAGCAAGACTCCTCCGTCAGTATCAGCAGTACCACCTCAACTGCTGGAATAGTTTGCAACAGTGGCAGCCAAGTGTTGTATATATACTAATATATATACTCTCTATATATATATATATTATCCCAAATCTATTTGGCTATTAGCTCTCTCTCTTGGAGGAATAATCACAGCGGATGCCACAAGCTATGTCCTCTAGTGGTTAGTGTTATAAGCCACAATAAGAAACTTGTCACCTTTATGAGAAACCACAGTTTGTGGTTAGCTACCATCCAAGCAACTGTGTCTATGCTCACAGCTTAGCTTGCATAATAATTAGTACTGCTTAAATGCCTGTACATCCAATTGCTTGTGCTTTGTTAGTATGACTTAACTAAAAAGGTATCCTCTGGATAGCTGTCAACCCATGAAGGTGAAACACAACCTGAACCGACTAGAGTCCAAAAAATGACAAACTCCAAAGAAAGTAGACTCTGTTTTGCTTCTCACCCACCTGTGCCCCTTTTCCAAGGCCTGGGAACAAATTTGCAGAAGAGGGGTGTGATGGTAGAATTGTAAGGGCTGCGGAGAGAATGGGGTGAATCGTGAGAACTACAGCAATATAGACTGGACTCCTAATGATCAACATGCCTGTGAATACAAGCATTCTCCAACTGGACTTGGGTTGTTCAAATTTGGACATAGATACTTGCAAATGGTTTAACATGAATGTTACTTACATTCTTGCTTATGCTTATAATTTAGCATTTGGCTCACTTCGAAAAAATGCACCAATTAACCTAGTATGGCAAACTGGGTAACATCAATGTTATCTGAAAACAACTGTGTTATTATTTGTAGAATCCCTTAAAATAAAACAATAAAAGAGGAAAAAAAAGAATCTGATGAATCACTTGGTGCTTCCATCTAGAAAAAAAAAGAAATCCCTTTTGGGCAAAACAGTAACAACAGTTCAGGAGAGTGGGAGGTGCTCTGAAAATCATTCTAGAACCAGGTTAACACACAGGCATGAGGCCGTCAGAGCCCAAGGGAACCAGATTAACACACAGGCGTGAGGCTGTCAGAGCCCAAGGGAGCCAGGTTAACGCACAGGCATGAGGCTGTCAGAGCCCAAGGGAGCCAAGGTTAACACACAGGCATGAGGCCGTCAGAGCCCAAGGGAACCAGGTTAACGCACAGGCATGAGGCTGTCAGAGCCCAAGGGAACCAAGTTAATGCACAGGCATGAGGCTGTCAGAGCCCAAGGGAGCCAGGTTAACGCACAGGCATGAGGCTGTCAGAGCCCAAGGGAGCCAGGTTAACACACAGGCATGAGGCTGTCAGAGCCCAAGGGAGCCAGGTTAACACACAGGCATGAGGCTGTCAGAGCCCAAGGGAGCCAGGTTAACACACAGGCATGAGGCTGTCAGACCCCAAGGGAGCCAGGTTAACACACAGGCATGAGGCTGTCAGAGCCCAAGGGAGCCAGGTTAACACACAGGCATGAGGCTGTCAGAGCCCAAAGGAACCCGGAAAGGAGTCTTGAAAATCATCAGATGCAGCTGGGCCATGGAAAAGCAACAGTTACTACTACTATACAAACCAATCACAGAGGCTAGTGAGGTGGCTCAGTAGAGGAAATGGCTGCCAAGCCTGAGATCTGAGCTCAGTTCCCAGAATCCACATTGTGGAAAGAGAGAACTGACTCCTGCAGGTTGTCTTCTGACAGTCACATGTACACAATAGTACATGTATGTGCACATGTGGACATTAAATAAATAAATATGCATGAGCATCACACACACACACACACACACACACACACACACACACACACAGAGCAGAAACAGTAGAGCTCTGTCTCCACCTTGTGAGAAGTCAGCAAGAAAGAACTGGCCTTCAAAGTAGACACAGAGCTCTCACCAGGAACTAAGTCCTCAACACCCTTGACCTTAGACTTCCCTTCCTCTAGAACTGAGAGAAAAATTGTCTCTTGTTGGAGTTTTTCTCATTGTTGTCATAGCAACTAGAGAGACGCCATCTCAGCTTCCCTCTGCCCCTCCTCTGGACTCTTTTCCCTCCCCCTCCTCCTTCTTCCCCTCTCAACACAAAAGGAGAATAAGCACAGGGGATTCTGAGAGCCCGGCCTCCCTACCATGGTCAGCAGATGGACGTGATATCATAGAACCACTCCTGACCCAGGGAAGCAAATGCTAAAGTTGCAAAGGTCTCAGAGCTCAAATGCCCAGAAGAGCCAGGCCGGAACAAAGGTGAGGTCTGCTCAGCCGTACTCAGCTTCAGCTCCTCCCCGGGGCTGCAGGCGGCCACTGCTGGCAGACTGAGCCCTTTCACTTTTTAAAAGTTTAACCCAGTGTGTAAGATTCAAAGTTTTCATCACTGTGAACTTATGCAGTCCAGACTAAGTGTGTGGATGAGCTATCTCTAGACCGAGAGAAACTAGTGTGTGGGGTGTGTATACAAGAGATGGAGGGAGCTGGGACTGAAGAGATGGCTCAGTGGTTAAAAGCACCAACTGCTCTTGTAGAGGACCTGGGTTCAATTCCCAGCACCTACATGGCGGCTAAGAACCATCTTTAAACTGGGCATGGTGGTGCATGTTTTTAATCCTAGCACTTGGGAGGCAAAGCAGGCAGATCTGTGAGTTCAAGGCCAGCCCAGTATACAGAGTGAGTTCCAGGCCACCTGGGGGTATAGGAAGACCCAGTCTCAAAAAGTCAAAGAGAGAGAGAGAGAGACAGAGACAGAGACAGAGAGAGACAGAGACAGAGAGCACAAAGAGAAGACATGCCACAGACCCACAGATCTGGGTTCAAGTCCTGGGCCCACTATTTATGTAATACAGAAACCTCTCTGATCAGCCTGAACTAACATTTTAATCTGTTGCTCCCAATGTTTTACCAACATAAACAATGCTTCCCTAAATAATGGGCATGCCATTTTTTTAAATTTTTTTAATTTAATTTTATTTATTTATGTGCATGAATGTACTGTTTTGCATGTAGGTCTGTGCACCCATGTCGTGCAATGCCGCGGAGGTCAGAAGAGGGTCTCAGAATCCCCTGGAACTGGAGTTCTCCTGGAATTGGAGTTACAGATGGTTCTCAGCCGCCATGTGGGTGCTGGGGATCGAACCCGGGTCCTCTGCAAGAGTGGTCGGCGCTCTTAACCGCTAGGCCATCTCTCCAGCCCGGGCATGCCATTTTATACATTTTGTATTTGATGTTTTTATTTTTAACTAGGTACATGCCTGCATGCCTATGTATGGCTGTGTGCACTTGAGTGCAGGTTCCGCTTGAGCCCAGAGAGGACATCTGATCCCCTGGAACTAGAGTTACTGGCCGTTATAAGCCACCTGATATGGGTGTTGGACTCTGGACTTAGGTCCTCTGGGAGAACAGTATGCGCTCTTAACCATGAACCCTCCTCTCCAGCTCCTCACTTTATATTTTGCAAGTGTACATATAAGATAATTTATAAGGGCCAGCACAGCCTGGATCCTCAGTAGCACATGGAGATTGGTTTAGATCACAAAATGTTTCTTAGGAAAAATCTGTCAACACAAAGCCCTATATATGAATGCTTATGACAGCCATATTCATATGTGATGATAACCCAAACATCCATCAATTTATGAACAGACAAGGAAATATGGTACAGTACACTCCCAATAAAATACTAGGCAGCAAGAAAAAGAATGAACTATTGATTGGTGCTATAACATGGATGAACAATGGAGATATCATGCTAAGAAAAATAAGACAGCAGAGCTGGGCTGTGGCTTAGTGTGTAGTGCACTTGCCTGGTATGCACAAGGCCCTGAGTTCAATTCCCAGCACCACATAAAACAGGAATGGTGGTGTGTGTCTAGGTTCCCAACACTCAGGAGGTGAAGGAAGGAGAATCTAAGTTCAAAGTCATCCTCAACTACGTAGTAATGTCTAGGCTAGCCTTGGCTACATGAGACTGTGCTGAAAAAAAAAAGAGAGAAAAATACACACACACACACACACACACACACACACACACACACGCACGCATTTATGACTTCACCTACAGGAAGTATCCTGAATAGGCAAGTTTTGGGGGTAAGAGTTACTCACTATCTGGGCCTGGGAGTTTGGAGGAAAAATGAACAATGAATGATGACAGGTCTGGACTGCTTTTGGAGGGTGAAACTGTTCTAAAATCAGCTATGACCAAAGTTGCACAACACTGAATACACTGAAAGATTGTTTTAATCGGGTACAACAATATAAACTGTAAAATATATACATTATATTTCCATAAAGCTATCCCAAAAATGTTAAGAGAAGGAAGAGGAACCAGGCTTAGGCTGAGAATAAGATGAAAACGGCAGTTCAGACTGGGGATGTAGCTCAGTGGGGAGATGCTTGCGTGGCCTACCCTGGGTTCCATGTCAACCTGAGTCCACTAAGCATACGTCAAGCAGAAACCAGGCATGGCAGTGCACATATGTAATACCAGCACTTAGGAGGTAGAAGCAAGAAGATCAGAAGTTCAAGGTTACCCTCAAACATGAGACCAGTTTGAGCCAGTCTGGGCTAGAGTCCCTGTCTCAAACAAAACACAAAAAATGGCAATGCAAGTCCAACGAAGACAGCCAATCAGCAGAAGCCACAACAGCAAAGTCCCTCCCCAGTCTTACTCCACCAATTCACAGCAAATTTCCCAAAAGGTCAGGATGTTGAATAGGGCACATCCATGCACCTGTCAAGGACAGTGACAGCTGGAGGCCATCTGTCAACCACACTCCCCATGGCTGGGCAGCAAGCCCTCACTTGAGGGGGAATCCAGGAGACAGATTTCCATGTCCACCTCGCCTAGTCCAAAGGCAGGTGTAATTAAGTCAGGCAGCTACGGACACATCATACTATTGTTCCTGCTGTCCTCAGCATCGAAGGACTCCTAGCCAGAGGGGACACTGCAGATCATCAGGAGGAGATACCTTTAAGATGACCACACCAAGAAAGAAGACCTTAAATGTCTCCTAAAAAACTTCACTTCTTCCTGTAAGGACCACGAAGCCCCAGCAGGGCCCTGTTATTTTCCATGGAAAACTGACATGATGTAAGCTGCATTTTACAATACTTATTCTACTGACAGCCTGCAAGACGGATTGGAAAGGGGAGACACACAAGACAGGGAGACTAATTTGCAGATTATTGGAGCCAGCCAGGCATGAGATGGGGAGGGTGGCGGCTGCTTTAGAGAGAGAAGGAAAGGACAGAAGCCAAAAGCAGTTTTTATGCCCCCAAAGGGATCTGTTCTGAGGGAAGAGACAGGATGACTTGCTTCACCTCAAGCCCAAGGTGTCCCTGTTCTGCCCCATCCCACCCACTATGGTAGTGACCTTTGTGTCATATGACCTAAGCATCCTGTACCAAAAAATCAGGGCAGGAAGGGTTTACTCTACTCGTGGTTCCCGAGGGTTCTATCCCTGGTTGATGGCCCTGTGTGCTTGGGCAGAACATCATGATGCCGGGAGCATGTGGCGGAAGAGCGTCTTACTTCATGGTACACAGGAAGGAGAGAAAGAAAAATAGGAAGTGGCTCCAGAGAAGACACCCCAAAGAACTCCCCCATAATCCCACTCCTCCCATAAGGTCCAGTTTCCTTAACTTTCCACAGTCTCCCAAAACAGCGCCACCAGTCAGGACCAAGCATTCAAAGACAGGAGCCTGTGAGGGACATTTCAGTTTCCATCCACAGCATCCACTGTGACACACACCTCCTAACAACCTTCTCTGTTCATATAAATCCCTCTGTCCCCACTGTCACCACACCATCTCTTGCTTAGACAATGTCTGCTGCTTCTTTCTTATGACAGAACATCAATGCTCCCTTCTTACAACCCATTCTCTTAGAACAGGAGAGTGTGTGTCCATGTGTGCATGTGTGTGCGCATCTGTAGAGGCCAGAGGTGGAGTGATGACTTCCTCCATCACTCTCTGCCTTGTTTTGTTTTGCTTTGATTTGGGACGGAGTCTCTCATTGGCTTAGAGCTTGTGATTTGCTACACTGGGTGGCCAGCGAGCCCCAGGGACCCTCCCATCTCCACCTTCCCAGCTCTGAGATTACAGGTAAACACTGCCATCCACCGTATCTGCTTTTTATTTTTGAAGATTTATTTTTAAATTTTGTGTATGTGTCTGTGCATGTGTGTGCAGACACCCAGGGAGCCAGAGGTGTCAGACACCCTGGAGCTGGAGTTACTTGTGAGCTGCCCAGATTCCTCCACTTGTCCTCGTTGTCCTGAGGGTAAAGCACTGTGTCCTCTGGGAACTCTATTATCCTCTCCTGTTCACCGCCTCGGATAAATTTCTTACCTGTCTGCACTTGCTGAGCCTCCTTCAATTCTTTTTTTTTTTATTTCTCTTTTTTTAAATTTATTGTTTTACATATTTTTTGTACAAGATTATGTTACAAATCGGATCCAGACCCATGTCCCCCTCCTAACCCCCCGACCCCACCAGATTCCCCTTTCAGTCAGTTCTTTGATGCAGTCCCCTCTGTTGGTGGTGGTGGTGTTGTTCTTTCCAATATCCATCGCTCCCAACAAGAAATGTTTACAACTAGGTAATTGGTGCTAGCATCCACAGATGAGGGATACCATTCATTGTTTGTTTTTCTGGGACTGTGTTACTTCACTTAACATGATATCTTCGAGTTCCATCCATTTACCCGCAAAGTTCATGATGCCATCTTTCTTTACTGCTGCATAGAACTCCATTGTGTAGATGTACCACATTTTCTCTATCTACTCGTCAGTTGAGGGGCACTTGGGTTGGTTCCAGCTCTTTGCTATTGTGAACAGAGCTGCAATAAACATAACTGTGCATGTATCTCTGCGGTAAGAAGAGTCCTGTGGGTATATACCCAGGAGTGGTATGGCTGAGTCAGGTGGTAAGCTCATTTTGAGTCTTCCAAGGGTTCTCCACACT
This sequence comes from Rhizomys pruinosus, assembly GCA_009823505.1. Classification (NCBI taxonomy): domain Eukaryota; kingdom Metazoa; phylum Chordata; class Mammalia; order Rodentia; family Spalacidae; genus Rhizomys; species Rhizomys pruinosus. Next base: position 874,263 of record VZQC01007418.1, on the reverse strand, counting down.
GCTTTCCATAGTCTCCTTCAATTCTTTAGAAGGCTCCAGAGTCCGACTGCCCCTGGGACTTCTGTCACACTGTTCCTGTGTTCCACACTCCTTGTCCACTCCTGGATAAACTGTAGATCAACTTAGCCACTGCCTACTCCAGAAACCCTCCCCTGACCCGCATCCCTCAGGATGCAAACAGGATGACCTGCCCAGGTCAGACTGTTTGCAAAGATGACAGCTGACCTCCTTCCATCCTGGGACACCCACATGGTTCTTCCACCAGGAGATGAAGTCTCCACTCCTCCATTGGGCTAGACACGGTACTAACTGAGCAGTAGAAAGAGGTAGAGGTAATGTTCTGAGCTTCAGACTCTGGGCCTCATGAGGCTGTGGAGGATTTTCTGCCTCTCCTCAGAGAGGCACATACCCACTGCACAAGGAAGCCAGGGTTATCTGACAGTGTGTTGGGAGGGGTGACTTTGGAGAGCTCTCGGTGAGACAAATCTTGGCAGGAACACTTGGAAACCAGGTCTTGTCCACGTGTCTGCCAACCAAGGCAGAAGAAACCGGAAGTGCTCTCTCCCCATGGCCATCGAAAGCCCATTCTTCCAGGTCTGCCCGTTGGTCAGGAGGCAAAACAAAGACCAGTTTGCTCCAGCACAGGGATCCTAACAACAACGAATTCAAGCCAACCTTAGCCCCTTGCTGTTAAAGCCCACATTTTATTAAATATTTGTGGTATGTTGATGCCCTAAACTCCTAATTTTGTTTTCTGTTGGTCTTTGTAGTTCAATTATTAAATAATATTTTTATGTATTCTTTGAAAGTATAGGTCACACAGATATACAATGTGTCTTAATCATATCTACCCTCATAAGCCCCTTCAACTTCCCCTAGAGTCCCTTCAATATACCTCCCTCCCAATTTTAGGTCCTCTTTTTAAAACTTCATTATTGTGCTGGAGAGATGGCCTAGCAGTTAAGAGCACCAACTGTTCTTGCGGAGGACCTGGGTTCGATCCCCAGCACCCACATGGTGGCCAAGAACTGTCTTTAACTCCAGTTCCAGGGAAATCCTGACCTCCATGGCATTGCACAACACAGGTGCACCAACCTACATGCAGACGGTACATTCATACCCATATGAAAATAAAATGAAATTTAAAAAATTTAAAAAAATAATAAAAATTTATTATTTACCAGTAAGTGCTGCCCATGCTCTCACAGTGTGGGGTTATCCAGTGAGACCTGGGGAATCTACAAGTGGCCACACCCCTAAAGAAGTGACCCCCCACTCCCCAGCAGCCACTGACTGCAGCGAGCTCCCCAGCTGCGTGTGGGGAATTTTACACAGGAGACAGCTAGAGCACAAACAATTAAGCAATTCAGTCAAGGTGTCTCAGTGTGAGGGTACACAGGGTTGTTATGGTGAGTATAAGATATGCAGCCTAGGGCTGAACACTATGGAATGTTCTAGGTAGGGAAAGCAGGAAGCAGAGACCATCGCCGCCCTGGTTCCTTTCTTGTGAACTCTCTGTCTCCAGGTACAGAGAATTAGAGTCATCATTAAGTAATAATTAGACTGTTTTATTTTATTATCTTTGACCCAGTGCTCAAAGAATCTAAAGGTTAGCAATAATTTCATCTATGCCCACACAAGCCCCCTATTCCACCTCCCCTTAGAGGTCAATGTTGAGGGACTGGCTCAGTGGTTAAGAGTACTGGGATTTGATTCCCAGCACCCATATGGTGGCTAAAAACTGCCTGTAAGTCCAGTTCTGGGAGATCCAACACCTACTTTGCCCTCCAAAGGTATTGTACACAGGGGTGTACTTACATACATGAAGGCAAAACACTCATACACATATAAGTTGTTACATAATTTTTTAAAGTGTTGGGTGAACGGCACCTTGATGTTTAGATTTTCCTGCACATCGGTGCCTCGTGGTAACTTGTTATATGTTGTTTGTGTTTGACTTGGTGATAGGTGCCATTCAATGACAGGCTGTCCTGACTTGTCATTGCAGTTGAATATTAGAAGTTCACTCGGGGCCATCCTGCTTGACTGTCTGAATCATTCAAGTACAGATGTTATATGGAGATCTGAAATCCACCTGTAGCTCCTCTGCTCCTTTTCCAAGCAATGTGAAAGTGTTGATGTCCTACCATGCTGTGCACCTGCAAGCTGTGCTGACCTGGAGGGCGCCTGCTTCTAATTGACACAAAGATGCTCAGGATCTAATGGGGTTTCTGCACTCACTGCCTCTGGGTGTCAGCAAACTTCTCGGCACTCCACGTTCAAGGTCAAGGCTGCATCTGTTTGGGATCATAGGTAGGAGATGACCTGCAGTGACAGATGGACAGACAGCTATTCTGTGGTTCAGTGATCTCCCTTGAAGCTCTCTGGCCTCAGTCCATCTGTCCATCTCTAACCCAGCAGAAGGGATTCCCTAATCAGGTTCCAGGGACTCTGAGATTTATGTCAAGGGGCCTCAATTTATTGAATGAATGCTGCTGAGCAGAACTGTAGCCGTTCAGCAGTGCGCAGATCTAGTTTTACAGCCGTGTAACTAATAAGACTATTAACACAAACTGGGCCTGCTGCTGGCACTTATGACGCCGTAAATCTTCTTCCCACTGGAAGGATTTACAATGCAGCGTGCACTCAGAGGCCACTGCCTTTTGCTGTGTTCTGCTTTCAAGACTTGGCAAGGAAAGGTGGGGCCCAATAAAGGGAATTCAGTCCAGAGGAAGGAGAGAAAGAACCAGCCGGGCTGCTTCTCCGCTCCCATCCCTGCTGTCAACTGAAAACTCGCTGTTGCCATGGGCAGACTGAGATTTAAGATCATGATTATGTCGTGCATGTTTATGTCCCCTTTGTACAGCAGATGTCCTCTGCCACCCCCTTTGCAAATGGAGTAACTGGGAATTTTCTGGCATCTCCTCGGAGGTGAGAACATATTACCTGCTGTGTATGTGTGTGCAAGTATGCCTGTGTGTGCATGCATTACTGTGTGCATGCTGGTGTGTATGCATGTGTATACGGGGCCCCATGCCCTCATATGTGCACATGTGTGCTAGCATCTGCATGGACATGTGTGTGTACATGTGAGCACAAGTGTCTGTGGGTGTGCATCTATGCTTATGTGTATGTATGTGTCTCTGGGTGTGCATGCCTTTGTGTGTGCATGCACAAGTATATGTGTGTGCATGCATTTCTGTGGGTGTGTGCATGTGCACAAGTGTACGTGTGCACATGTACCCACTGCACGCACTCTGTATCTCGGTCCCCTGGCCCCTCTGGACAGTTAATCTTGTCACTCTGGGGCAAATTCTGTCACTTCAGTCATTTTTATTTCTCTCATTCATCTCAGGTTATATCACATCAGGTTTTGGGTTTCCTCACCACCACCACCCACCATGGCTCCATGCTGAAGCTGCTGAGCTCCAGATAACGGGTAAACACACCGAGCTCCAGGGGATGTGTAAGCATAACATGGTGTCGCAGTCTGCATTTCCATCCGTTTCTGTCCTCTCCCCACATACACTAAACTGTACCCTGGTCTGTGGCACCACCCTCTGCATGGCTGCCCTCTCAGAGGGAAGCACCCACTCTGTCCTGTGTCCTTTGGGTGAGGGCAGCAGGCCTCACCCCACTCCAGCCTTCTACTCTCCCTCCAACCCCTGGTCCCCAAGTCCTGCTTAGGAGCCAAGGATCCTAACACCTCATGGCAACTGTGAAAAATCTCTCTCTTTCTCTCTCTGTCTCTCTCCCTCCCTCCCTCCCTCCCTCCCTCCATATATCTTTCTACCCACGTAGGTCTACCATGTCCCACTTCATCCCTCTGGAACCCCACAGTCATCTCCAGGAAGCCCGGCTTCCTTCTTGAGCCTTTTCAGTCACTTTTCTAAGCACTCTATAATGCGTTATCAGCATTCCATCCCTGGGACAAACAATAAAACAAAACTTGAGAAAAATCAACCCGAAAGAAGGATGTTTGGGCCATGGTTGCAGGGGTGTTGTGTAGCACTGTGTACTGGGCCTGGATCAAGGTCAGACGGAGCATCATGGTGGGAGGGTGAGGTAGAGTAGAGCCACTCACCCCTTGGGGTCCAGGAAGCAGGAAGGTGGTGGGCGGGGCTAGCTTTGAATGACCTCCTTCCTATAAGGAGACCTAGCCTCCAGTTTCCTCCAATGTCTGCTGAGCTACATGAATCTGTCTATAGATTCACCCACTGATGATGTCAGAGCTTTCATCATCTCCCACATCTGAGCCTGCTGCACTGGGGGTGGAGCCTTTGACACAAGAGCATCAAGGGATATGTCAGCCCCAAGCCATAAGAGAATCTGAGCTTCCTTTTTTCCCAGCACAGCTCTGTGGATTAAGATGCCTATCACAGGTATCTAAATACTATAAACTCCCCTGCCTAAAGATGTTATTTTTCAAAAAATTATTTTTATTATATGTGTATGAGTATAATAAATAAAATATTGTCTGCATGTAGGTAGGTGCACCCATGTCATGCAAAGCCCCTGGAGATCAGAAAAGGGTGTCAGATTCCCTGAAACTGGAGTTATAGTTGTTAGCAGCCATGCGGGTGCTGAGAATTGAACCCCAGTTCTCTGCTAGAGCAGCCAGCGCTCTTAACCACTTAGCCATCTCTCTAGCCCCCAAGATGTGACTGTTATACCTCAACTTGACTAGGCTGAGTGATACCCAGATGTCTGGTAGAGCTTTGCTTCTGAGGGTGTCTCTGAGTGTGTTTCCAAGAGAGATGAGCATTTTCCTAGCTTTCATTTGTTTTGTTTCTCATGCATAAAGTATGCGTGCCTGCATCAGTTTATGTGAACCACGTGTGTGCTAGAGTCTACAGAGAACCCAAGAGAGACTGGTCATTGGGCCCCTGGAACTGAAGTTACAGATGGTTGTGAGCTGCCATGTGAATGTTGGGAACTGAAGCTGGGTCCTCTGCAAGAGCAGTAAGTGCTCTTAAAGCTGAGTCATCTCTCCAGGCCCATTTTCCCATTTTTATTTTTATTTTCCACTGTAAATATAAAAATATCCATCTAATAACATATCATGAGCTATTTCGATGATTGCTCAAATCAGGGTAAGCATATCTATCATTTAAAATATTATTTCTCTATGGCAAAATATGTTCTTAGCTTTTATAAACTATGAAATATGTTACTATCTGCAATCACCCTGACATGCAGTACCACACAGGGACCAATTTCTTCTGTTTAGCTCTAACTTAGTAACTGTGGGTCAGTCTTTGCCCATCCTTTCCTTTCTACTCTCTCCACCCTCTCATAACTGCTACCCTACCCTCCACTTCTAGAGAATCATCTCTTTTGGTCTACATGAGTGAGATCATGTGGAACCTGTTTCTGTGTGCTTTATTCAGCATAATGACCTCAGATTCAATATACATTGTCACAAACTACAGTAGTCTGTCCTTTATAATGGCTGAACAGTGTCCATAGCATATATCTACCACATTTCCTTAATCCATTTGTTGGATCACAAACTTGATAATAACCATTTGAATCTGTAAACTGAGTGTAAGATAAAATTACACCCTCACTACTGTGGGTAGGCATCATCCAATCTGTTGATGGTCCAAATAAGACAAAAGGATGAAGGACAGACTTGCTCTGTCTAACTGATCTGGGGTAACTCTGTCTTTTCTTTTTTTTACCTATATTTATTTATTTTTTAATTTTTTATTCATTTATTTTTAAGGGATTCACAATATAAGAGCACAGTTGTCTTCAGATCACATTAACGTTGCTCAGTTTGCCATACAATTAGGTAATCGGTGCTAGTATCCATGGATGAGGGATACCATTCGTCGTTTGTTTTTCTGGGACTGTGTTACTTCACTTAGCATGATATCTTCTAGCTCCATCCATTTACCTTCAAAGCTCATGATGTCATCTTTCTTTACCGCTGCATAGAACTCCATTGTGTAGATGTACCACATTTTCTCTATCCACCCATCAGTTGAGGGGCACTTGGGTTGGTTCCAGCTCTTTGCTATTGTGAAGAGAGCTGCAATAAACATGGCTGTGCATGTTTCTCTGCAGTAAGATGAGTCTTGTGGGTACATACCCAGGAGTGGTATGACTCGGTCAGGTGGCAAGCTCATTCTGAGTCTTCCAAGGGTTCTCCACACTGCTTTCCAAAGTGGCTATATGAATTTACATTCCCACCAGCAGTGGATGAGTGTTCCCCTTTCCCCACAACCTCTCCAGCACTTGGTATCATTTGTTTTCTTGATCCTAGCCAGTCTTATCAGAGAGAGATGATATTTTAAAGTGGTTTTAATTTGCATTTCCTTAATGATTAGCAATGTTGAACACTTTTTAAGATGCTTCTCAGCCATCTCTAATTCCTCACTTGTGAAGTCTCTGTTCAGCTCTTTGCTCCATCTTTTGAGTGAGTCATTTGTTTTCTTTCTTCTTTGTTTTTTGAGTAGTTGACTGTCTTTTCTATCAGGACACCAGCTTCTCATGTTTTTTAACTCTGATGAAATTAGTCCTAGCTCTGCAGCTTGCTGACTTCATAACATAGGACGTCTTTGCCTCCATACAATAAACCTCCTCTACACACACATCTGCATCCCATTTATTCTTCCCCAGAGAACCCCTTGAGAGAACACAGCCATTACAAGGCAGAGCTGCATCCAGATAGACAAGCTTCACCAGGATGGGGACACCACCGTTCCCCTAGAACCCCAAGCTAAAGTTGAGGTTCTTCTCTTTAGCATGCCTCCAGATCTTTGTCACAAGAAGGAGGCTCTGGCCAAGCTCAACCTGCATCAAAGCATTTACTTTCCTCTTGTGTGAGGTTGGGGTGTCTGAGGGATGGGGGTACCACAGGAAATCTAACTAAACACCCGTTCCTGGCAAGAGCTTAGCTTTTTGGATGAGCCGACCCCCCAGCAGTCATCTGTTCTTTGTCTCCTAAGGTAATGGGAGACAAAGCCTGGTCGGAGCAGAGTCCAGGCGACGGGGACAGGAGCATTTGCACCACATGGGGGCATCTTCATCTTCGTTAGTTATCACTTCCACCTCACCACAGCCCCCCTACAGGAATGTGATACTATAGCCCTTCTCTTTCTTATCAGCTTACAAAGAGTCTGGAAATAAAATTTATCTTTGTTGCTTCTCCTCAACATCCCTGTCCCTCCCACCCCCAGTGGCCTTCTTCCTTCTTTATGTTGCAGGTGGCCTTTCACCCCCTGCTCACCACATCTTGTTCCCCCTGTGGTCTCCTATCTGTCTCCATAGCCTGTCTATATTAACTCTGCAAACCTTCCTTTACATTCATACAAACTGCAGAGTTGGCTCAGCACTTAAGACCAGTGGCTCCTCTCACAGAGGACCTGGCTTCATTCAGTTCCCAGCACCCACATGGCAGCCAACAACTGCCTGTAACTCCAGTTCCAGGGCATCCAACTCCCGTTTCTGGCAATGCCCTTCTTGGGCATGGCACACAAATGGTGCACTTTCGAAACACACATGAACCAACCCACAGCTGCTTCAGCATTGCCTTCTTCCTGTGGACACAGCTCTGGAACCATGACACTGAGTACTGAGGATCCTGCCATCCTCAGCAGCTGCACAGGACAGGTCCAGCGTGCCCTGCAGACTCCAAAGCCTATAGACACTCACATGACACAGAATGATGCCATATTCTCCTATAACCTAGCCAGAATCCTCCCCGTGGGTTCTAAATCACCTTGGGATCATTTTCTATACTGAACATAGGGCTGAGGGTGAAGCTGGGTTGGCTGAGAGCTTGCGGAGCATGCACGGAGCCCTATCCCCAACATGGGATAAGCCAAGCCAGGGCCTGGTGGTGCAGAGCATTGAGAGATGAGCAGGGAGCAGGAGCTCAAGGTTGTCTTCAAGTAAAACAGGGAGTTCGAGGCCAGCTTGAGCTACAGGAGGCTTAGTCCAATGTAAAACAATGGAAATAGCTGTTCTGAGTTTGGTTAAGGGATAATGATAAGAAAAAAAATCTATATGTGGTCAATACAGGTGAATTTTTAAAACATCTTCTATATGTTCTGGGGTTGAATCTACTGACATGGAACCCACAGACAAAGAAGCCTGCTTGGAATGTCCTTACCAGTCTTAGGGCAGGTTACTAGCTGAAACGTGTTGTAGTGGTGGGGGCACAGGAGGCTTCTTTATTTACCTGCCAATTTCCTTCTGGAAAGTTTGTGTGCAGCCTTCCTCATGGCTGCTTCTCCATAGTCACATCCCTACTGCTTCTCTCTCTCTCTCTCTCTCTCTCTCTCTCTCTCTCTCTCTCTCTCTCTCTCTCTCTCTCTCTGTCTCTCTCTCTCTCTCTCTCTGTATCTTTCAATTTGAGAGATGAGAAATGACATCTCAGGGATAGTTTGATTTGCAATTTTACCACAAGTGAGGTTAAATCAATCTTCTATTGAGTTGCTGCCTGAGTTTAGTAGAGAGAAGGCAAGTGGGGAATGAAGGTAACACACAGAATTGTTTATCAGCTTGAGGACCACAAAGCAGCAGCCAAGGGGCAGCACGGGATGTTACGGAGCTATACGGCCACATGCTAGGGGAGGTCAAGGTTGAGTTCAACAGGGAAAGAGTTCTGTATCTGTCCTGGATCTGGCAAGGAGAGCGTGGGAGAAAGCAGGACGGAAACCCAGAACAAAGGGGACCCTGCCTCTCTCCCCTCACAGAACCAAATGCTCTGTTCTCTTCCAGCTCCCCAAACACTCTCCCCTCACCTTGAGGCCCTTGTACACGCCATTTCTTTTTCATTCTCTTCTCTCTCTCTCTCTCTCTCTCTCTCTCTCTCTCTCTCTCTCTCTCCCCCCCCTCCCCTCCTAACCTTCTAGGCTGCATCTTAAGTGTCCCCCCCTCTTCAAGAGGAGCCTCTCAGAAGCGCTTATGTCAGGGCTCCCTGTGGCCTGTTCATCTGCTTCGCTGGTAATTAACTGTATGTGTAATTATCCGTGTCATGTCCCCAGTCTGTAAGGTCTGGATAGACTGCTAGTTCTGAGAGGCCAGATTCACCTCTGAGTTCCGCCACCTCACATGTGGTCTGGTTAGTTCTAAATCTGCCGTTTGTTATTCTGCATTGGCTGGTGCCGCTGGCTCTGCAAACTGCGTTTCTCCTTTACCTGCTGGGTTTCTGAACTGGTTCTGTGAACAGTGAGGAGACAGAACTACCTGAGATCTTAAAGGATAGCATGCAAACAGAAAGCGGGACAAGTCTGGAGGAGAGGAAGGGCCTCAGTTCCTTTGAAACATCTCCCCAGTGATGCCTCCAGGCTGCGTTCTCCACCACGGCCTCTTCTGCTTTTCCCAACCCTTGTCCGTTTAGGGGTTCAAGCCTATAGCTGCCTTTCCACTCCCCACTGCCCACTCACAAGGACCAGCACAAAGCAGGGCTGTCATCTGTCGGCTCTGAGCCTAATGATTCGAGCTCCTCCTCCCATTTCCTCCCTGCTGCTCTTCGCCACTTCCCGGGCTACAGACGCAGTCGCTACTTCTCCTGGTTCCTTACTCGTGGGCATCTCATGTTCCGCCATTGCTTTTCCATCGTCTGTAACCCATCTAACCAATTCCCTGCTTTAAGCCCTTTTTGTTAAAATGCCTGCTTTGATTTCTTCCCTCCTTGCTGAATCCTGATGGCACAGCAGACACCTGACTGAAATTAAACTGAAGCCAGAGACCACTCTGTGGTCAGAAATGGCACAAGCAGCTCCCTTCCACCCCTAACAAATGAACTTCTTCCATGTGCCTGCACTGTGCTGAAGCCTACAGAGATGGAAAGAGCCAGGAGCCCACTCAAAGTATCTCCCCTCTGAGGGTAGAACACCCTTTCTTCCCATCTCCCTGCCCAGAGCTAGTGGGGACCAGTGGGTGCTGGATGTCCCCATTGCCTTCTGCACTCCGAAGCTGTTACCCGTGGGTGACTTTGGCTCATGGAGCTGGACCATCCTTTCTTATGTATGACTAACTTAACAAGTTTACATTTTGGGTCCTCCCTTGTTATCCTTCAAACAGAATGGTTGTTCCCATCCTCACCAGAGCGGCTATGACTATGTGCAAGAGACCCTCAAGAACCAGCCTGCTGATGTTCTGTTCCCTCACAGAAGGGTGTGGAGAGGGTCATTAGACCCCCACCCAAGATTCCAGCCACTCCTCTCTCTCCCAGCTGTATGGAATGTTGCCTGAACTGCAGATGTTCTGGGCAGGGGGTTCGCAGAAGGTGGACAGTGTTATGGTGTAGTGAAGGTTAACCGAACGGGGACTCCCTGCATTCCCCTTCAGGGAAGTCCTTATCCATGCCATGTTCAGACTCTTGAGTGGCAAGGCTGCCTTGGGGTCGCCCATGTCCTATAAGTTGCCCCTTGGCCCATGCTCTGTAAGTGCAATAAACCTATCGCCCTGCCAAAGTGGACTCTGATGGTAGTTTGGTGTTACATTGGTGTCCCAACAAGGGGGAGAGTGATCATTTGTATCTGACTCAGGAAAAGGTTCACATGACAGAAGGTAGCACTCCCTTCCAGTCACTTTCCCAATCAAAAAAAAAAAATGTCTCCACATTTGGGCAAATATACCTTGGATGGTATCCACCCCACCCCTGACCACCACAAGAACACCCAACAAGAAGACACCCTGGGAGGGGTGAAGAAGAACTTCCTAATTATTTCTGGCATTATCAGCCCTGGCAGATGAGCCATTAATAAATTGGAGAAGATGGTGTATTTCTGCGTGGGATCTTCAAATTATCCCAGACAGCCAGTGGAATAAGCACCAGCACAGGGCATGACAGGACAGGCTGGTGGGGGTGGGTGTAAGAAGGGGGCAGCCAGAAACCTAATTAGCCCGGGCTGCTCACACCAAGCTGCTGTGTTCCCAGCTGCCTCCTGACGCATGACATGTTGAGAAAGAAATCATTAGGGGGCCCTTTCACACAGCTCCTTGTTAGAAACGTGTCCCGGAGGGCCCTAATTGGAGAAAGAGAAGTGGGGAGACAGTGGGGCATGGAAGGAGAGAGAGAGAGAGAGAGAGAGAGAGAGAGAGAGAGAGAGAGAGAGAGAGAACTGTAGCTCTCTTACACAAAATGCAATATTTCTCCTTTTACCATTTTCGTGTGTATGTGTGTGTGTTGTATATGTGTATATAGATGCTTGTGTGTAGTCTATTCATGCATATGGTTGATGTTCATCATCACTCCATCCATCCATCAGTCTTCTGCCTTATCGAGTCAAGGTCTCCTAATCAAACCCAGAGCTCACAGATAGAGCTTGTCTTGCTAGCCAGCTTGCTCCGAGGATCTCCTGAATCTGCCTCCTGAGGCTGGAGTCAGCCTTAGCTTCTTCAGAAACACCCCATTTGTGGGGCTGGAGAGATGGCTCAGCAGTTAAGAGTGCTCTTGAAGAGGATTTGAGTCCAGTTCCCAGTACCCATGTCAGATGGTTCACAACCACCTGTAACTCCAGTTCCAGGGGATCTGATACCATATCCAAGTGGCCAAGTATGGTGGTTTGAATGAGAATGACCCCCATAGGCTTCAAGTATTCAGACATTTTGTCCCCAGTCGGTGGTGCTGTTTTGGGAGATCTTAGAAGGTGTGGCCATGCTGGAAGAAGTACTTCACTGGGGGGTGGGCTTAGTGAGTTCAACAAGCCTTGAAGTCTCCAGTTGCTCTCTCTCAGCTTCCTGTGCTCATTGGAAGATGTGAACCTCGGCTTTCTGCTCCAGCTCTGGCCACCATGCCTCCTGCTACAATGGACTCTAATTCCCTGGAACCAGCAATGGTAAGCTCAAATAAACTCTTCCTTTTACAAGTTCCCTTGGTCATGGTGGTTTTATCACAGCAACAGAAAAGTGACTAATACAGTATTTGGTACCAGAAGTGGGGTGTGGCTGTGAAGTCCCTTACCATGTGGGTGTTTGGAGAAACGTGGAAGACTTTGGAACTTTGAGCTAGAAAAGCTGTTGACTGCTGTAATCAGAGATTAATCGGCCATTCCTGTAGAAGCTTGGAAGAAAGCAGCTACTGGGATACTTTGTCAAATTGTCTGGCTAGAGTTTGCCCACAGCCCAAATGCTTATCTGAGGCTAAATTGAAAAACAACAGATTAATTTCTTTGGTGGAGGATATTTCATGACAGTCTAACATAGAAATGGTGGTGGGGCTATTAATGGTGAATATTATACAGATCTACAGTGAAAAAGAGCAAATGGGGCAGAAAGAAATGCAGAATGTACAGTTTGGATTGGAAAAGTGCAGGAGGGAGATTAATGTTGGAGCCAAGGTATGTGAAGGAGAGGCTCCCTTTGATAAGGAGATTAAAGTGATTAAGGAGAGGCCTGGATATTTACAAGTAAATAATGGAAAAAGTGAGATTAAAGTGATTAAGGAGAGGCCTCAAGATTTACAAGTAAACAACAGAAACAATACCTTCAAAGCAAGACCATACCCAGCTAAGCCTCCAACTTTTGAAAGGAAAATAGTGAAAGGTCAGAGAAAACTTGTGAATGTGGTTGGAGTAGGACAGAGTCCATCCCGAACTTGCAGCCAAACTCAGCAATTTCATTCATGTGGTGCTGGCTTTAGAGGCAAGAAGGATGCAAGAGCGAAGGGTCATCAGTTCTTCCTCCACAGTTTCAGAGAGCTGCCAAGGCCAGGCAGATGCAGCAGGGGCATCCCTGAATAAAGAAGGCCCTAATAGGCCATTGTGTGAAGCTGTGAAGACTGGTTGGCAATGGAAACCCCAAGAAGACATTTGAGATGCCAGATCTGTGAGATATTTGCCAAGGAGAGCTGCATAGAGGGGGTGGTACCAGCCTAAGGAAGACATGTATGTTGCACGCCAAGCTGAAGGAGCTGAGCCATCTAAGCCCTTTGTGTACTCTAAGATCCTTCTCAATTGCTGGAAGGATTACAGACCTGAAAGCAGTTGCTAATGAGGGAGGGGTGTCAAGTCGGGGTTCCAGCCTGGGAACCTCTGCAGGAAGTGGCATCGAGCTCTGAACAATGGCTAGAGAGCTGGCTCAGTTTGTGCAAGAGTTTTCCTTGGTAGCATAAGGACCACATTTGATTCCAGGATTCAGCATAAAATTCCCGTGTGGCACTCCCAGTGCTGGGGAGACCAAGACTTCGATCCCTGGGGCTGACTGGCCAGCCAACCTAGCCTAATGAAAAAGTTCCAGTCCAGTGAGAGACCCCACCTGAATAAACAGCGTGTCCTCTGGCCTCTGCATTCACATATACACACATGTTCATGCACACTTGGAGACATGCATCTGCTTGAACACAAACACATACATGCATGCACAAAGTCTTAAACAAAGAAAGGTAAGGGAACCCCCAGGACACAGCCTCTTGCTAAATCGGACTCTGGCCACACACTTTCATTTTGAAGATATCCTCCTCCATCTCCAAGTAGCAGAAAAACTAATTACATTTAATAAGAGACAAGGTTGCTAAATGAAAGTACATGAGAAATGCCATATTACCAAAGATTAACACATGTTCTGGGCTGTCCTCAATAAGAAATCCTCGACCCTCATTTATCCTGGAATCCGTGACCAAGTCAGAGGAAGAAGGAGGAGACCATTCATCTTGGAGGAGGAAGAACTGCAAGAAGAATGGGGACTGGCAGCCTGATTCCAAAGCAGACTGCAGCTGGGTAGTGAAGAGCCAGTCTCCCTGCACCGATACTGTAATTCTCAGTGTCCACGAAGTACCTGATGCTCATACCTTTTCAGTGGCTTCCCAAGGCATCCAAGATGCCCCGGCATGCTACTCAGAGCACCGGTGATCTGGCCCCTGCTGGTATGTCCACCCTTGCCACGGTTGTCTTTACCTCTTATGTAGCATCAAGGAACCCAACCCAGGGAGATGGGAAGAGTGAATGGCTGATCAACAGAGGATAGGTCTTCACTCTGTACAACATGAGGGCTTCCCCTGAACAAACGCTGTGTGCACCCAGCCATGCTTACTTCCCCTTCCCATTTCTTCTGCGAGTCTCAGACCTCTCTTTCCAACCCTCTCCCATGTCCTGCAGTCCATGAATTTGCCCATCTCTGCAGTAATGACTTTATCCCCAGTCTTGACCAGCCTTGTTGAAACAGCACAGCTGCTACAGACCCACAGATGACAATTCACACAGAGCATGCAAAGGCATCAAAAGAAGACTTTCTCTTCTCAGTCCTTTGTTTCCCAGCTCTGAAGCTTGAACCTGGGGCCTTGTCATTGCTAGTCTGGTACTCTATCACTGAACCTAGCCCCTGCTCACTCAGTCCTTTTTGCATAAGGGAGACTTTCAGAAGATCCTGTACTAGGCAAAACTTCTCTCAAATTTTTACTGATTAAAAAGTTCTTAAAGTTCTCAGGGCTGGAGAGACAGCTCAGCAGGAAAGAGCACTGGCTGTTCTTCCAGAGGACCCAGGATCAGTTCCCAGAACCCACACGAGGGCTAACAACCATCTGTAACTCCAGTTCCAGGGGATATTACGCCTTCTTTTGACCTTCACGGGCATTACACAACAAGGGCACACTTACATATGTGTAGGCAGTACACTCATGCACGTAAAATAAAAATAATAAATAAAATATATTTTTAAAGTTCTTAAAACTTCTCAGGAGGGAAATGTACCAAGCAATGACTTTTTAAATTTTTTTTTATTTATTCTTATATGTGTATGAATGTACTGTCTGCATGTTGGTTTGTGCACCCATGTCGTGCAATGCTGCGGAGGTCAGGAGAGGGTGTCAGATTCCCCTGGAACTGGAGTCAAAGACAGTTCTCAGACACCATGTGGGTGCTGGGGATCGAACCTAGGTCCTCTGAAAGAGCAGTTGGCGCTCTTAACTCCTAGGCCATCTCTCCAGCGCCCAGCAATGACTTTTAACTATATCCTACCACATCACCAAATCTGCTAGCCCCACATCTCTTTATCTATCTATCTACCTACCTATCTATTTATCTACCTATCTATCCATTTATTTTAACAACATTTACTAGGTATTACTAAGCACCACATACTCTGCTAAGTACTCTCAAAAAAATATCTTATTTAGCCCTGTAAGATAAACACTGCTAAACCCATCTTAATTTTCAGAAAACCAAGGCCCAGAAAGAGGCAGGGACGGAATTCAGGTCCACAAATCTACAACCCAAAAGAGCGGGCTGTGGCCCTTCGGGTCCCTGTCACTGAAGCCTGTCTTCCTCATTCCCACCTGTTCTTGGCTTTCTTGTCCTTCTCTTGTTCCTCCTCCAGCTGAATTCCCAGTCTGCTGGATTCTTCCTCTCTGCTTAGCAATAACTTTAGACCTTCCTGATGATTAAAGAAAAATGAGAGCCATTCACCTCTCCCCTGCTGTCTCCTCAATCGATCAGACTTCTCAGGCCCACCATGCTGTCTCGGTATGACTGACTCCACGGCCTCAGAACACGCTTGTCTGCTCCCTAACATTGTCCCGCAGGAGCCAGTCAGCCCAAGGTTATCAGCAACCTAAGATGAACCAATCTTGTAGCTTCTCCCTGTGGACCCTCCTTCTAGACTTGATTAATTGGCAGGGTAGCCAGGCAGCTGCCTGGGGCTTCAGTCTGCACCAGGCTCTAAAACATCCCTGAAAATGTGAAGATGGAAAGAAATTAGGTTTACCACGACCCCTCCCAGCTGAAGAGCAACTTTGATAAGCTGTGCGGGGCTGTGAGACTCCCCTCAACAGAGATGCCTGGGTAACAGATGGCTTCCAACTCCTGTCTTAGGAGTCTGGGTCTCCTCCTCTGCAGGGCTTTGCCATGCTGACCATAGGATCCAAGTTTGGAGCCACAGCTAATGTTTGAGTCTGGGGAGGGGAAGCTGGTGCATCACACAGCTGCTCCAGCACACCCCGGAGTGAACGCCACACCAGTGTGGGAGAACACCAGTGTGGGAGAGCGCCAGTGTGGGAGAGCACCAGTGTGGGAGAGAACCAGTGTGGGAGAACACCAGTGTGGGAGAGCGCCAGTGTGGGAGAACACCAGCGTGGGAGAACACCAGCGTGGGAGAGCGCCGGTGTGGGAGAATACCAGCTGGAGGAGTGCAAAGGTGTTAGCCTGCCCTATGTGCCACATGGTGGAGCCGCTTCTGCCTGGTGAACAAATGCGATGTGACCGCCAGCTCGATCCCTTCCCCACGGCCTGGTCTCCCTTCTCCATGGCCTGGTCTTCCTTCTGCACGGCCTGGTCTCCCTTCCCCACGGCCTGGTCTCCCTTCCCCACAGTGTGGTCTCCCTTCCCTTCCCCACGGCCTGGTCTCCCTTCCCCATTGCCTGGTCTCCTTTCCCTTCCCCACGGCCTGGTCTCCCTTCCCTTCCCCACGGCCTGGTCTCCCTTCCCTACGGCCTACTCTCCCTTCCCCACGGCCTGGTCTCCCTTCCCCATGGCCTGGTCTCCCTTCCCCACGGCCTGGTCTCCCTTCCCTACAGCCTGCTCTCCCTTCCCTACAGCCTGCTCTCCCTTCCCTGTGGCTTGGTCTCCCTTCCCTACGGACTGCTCTCCCTTCCCCATGGCCTGGTCTCCCTTCCCTTCCCCATGGCCTGGTCTCCCTTCCCTTCCCCACGGCCTGGTCTCCCTTCCCTACAGCCTGCTGTCCCTTCCCCACGGCCTGGTCTCCCTTCCCTATGGCCTGGTCTCCCTTCCCCATGGCCTGGTTTCCCTTCCATACAGCCTGGTCTCCCTTCCCCACAGCGTGGTCTCCCTTCCCTTCCCCACGGCCTGGTCTCCCTTCCCTACAGCCTGCTCTCCCTTCCCCACGGCCTGCTCTCCCTTCCCCACGGCCTGGTCTCCCTTCCCCATGGCCTGGTCTCCCTTCCCTTCCCCACGGCCTGGTCTCCCTTCCCCATGGCTTGGTCTCCCTTCCCCACGGCCTGGTCTCCCTTCCCTACAGCCTGGTCTCCCTTCCCTTCCCCACGGCCTGGTCTCCCTTCCCTTCCCCACAGCCTGCTCTCCCTTCCCCACGGCCTGGTCTCCCTTCCCCACGGCCTGGTCTCCCTTCCCCACGGCCTGGTCTCCCTTCCCCACGGCCTGGTCTCCCTTCCGCACAGCCTGGTCTCCCTTCCCCACGGCCTGGTCTCCCTTCCCCACGGCCTGGTCTCCCTTCCCCATGGCCTGGTCTCCCTTCCCTACGGCCTGGTCTCCCTTCCCCACGGCCTGGTCTCCCTTCCGCACAGCCTGGTCTCCCTTCCCCACGGCCTGGTCTCCCTTCCCTACAGCCTGCTCTCCCTTCCCTACAGCCTGCTCTCCCTTCCCTGTGGCTTGGTCTCCCTTCCCTACGGACTGCTCTCCCTTCCCCATGGCCTGGTCTCCCTTCCCTTCCCCATGGCCTGGTCTCCCTTCCCTACGGCCTGCTCTCCCTTCCCCACGGCCTGGTCTCCCTTCCCTACGGCCTGGTCTCCCTTCCCCATGGCCTGGTTTCCCTTCCATACAGCCTGGTCTCCCTTCCCCACAGCGTGGTCTCCCTTCCCTTCCCCACGGCCTGGTCTCCCTTCCCTACAGCCTGCTCTCCCTTCCCCACGGCCTGCTCTCCCTTCCCCACGGCCTGGTCTCCCTTCCCCATGGCCTGGTCTCCCTTCCCTTCCCCACGGCCTGGTCTCCCTTCCCCATGGCTTGGTCTCCCTTCCCCACGGCCTGGTCTCCCTTCCCTACAGCCTGGTCTCCCTTCCCTTCCCCACGGCCTGGTCTCCCTTCCCTTCCCCACAGCCTGGTCTCCCTTCCCCACGGCCTGGTCTCCCTTCCCCATGGCTTGGTCTCCCTTCCCTACAGCCTGCTCTCCCTTCCCCACGGCCTGGTCTCCCTTCCCCATGGCCTGGTCTCCCTTCCATATGGCCTGGTCTACCTTCCCCACCGCCTGGTCTCCCTTCCCCACGGCCTGGTCTCCCTACCCTATGGCCTGGTCTCCCTTCCCCACAGCCTGGTCTCCCTTCCATATGGCCTGGTCTCCCTTCCCCACCGCCAGGGCTCCCTTCTCCATGGCCTGGTCTCCCTACCCTACGGCCTGGTCTCCCTTCCCCACAGCCTGGTCTCCCTTCCCCACGGCCTGGTCTCCATTCCCCACAGCCTGGTCTCCCTTCCCTACGGCCTGGTCTCCCTTCCCTTCCCCACGGCCTGGTCTCCCTTCCCTACGGCCTGGTCTCCCTTCCCCACGGCCTGGTCTCCCTTCCCCATGGCCTGGTCTCCCTTCCCTTCGGCTCTGGTCTCCCTTCCCTTCCCCACGGCCTGGTCTCCCTTCCCTTCCCCACGCCTGGTCTCCCTTCCCCACGGCCTGGTCTCCCTTCCCCACAGCCTGGTCTCCCTTCCCTTGGGCTCTCGTGTTCCACTGATTTTCCATCCCCCTCTTCATCTACTTTCCTTTCCTCTGCTTTCTCCTCTTCATCCGTCATCTTTTTCCTCTTCCTTCTTCTTCCCCTCTCCCCCCTCTCCCTCCCCCCCCATTTTCCCTCTCCCTCACCATCTCTAGCTCCTTGTCCTCCTCCTCCCCTTCCAATGAGCTCATTTCCACAGGCTCTGATTTCAGATTCTTCTCCCTATACTCGCTGTGAATCTCAGCCACTTACCCCCAGGTTGTATTGGTTATCTACTGCTACATAACAAAGTACCCCCAAAACTCAGTAGCTACACCCTTGCATTCTCATGGTTTGGGTCAATGATCCAAGAGAGGCTTCATCACCCAGGTGATTCTGGCTCAAGGTCAGAGGGGTCTCAATCAGGTGTGGACCTGGCCTGTTGTTGTCATATAATTGACTGGAAGAGAACTCACTTCCAAGTTAACTCACATGACTGTTGGTGTACCTCATGGTTCTTACACATGTGTCTCTCCACAAAGATGCACCACAACCCTGAAGTTGGCTTCCACTGTGCGAGGGCCAAAAGAAAACAGCCAACATGGAAATCACTGTCCTTTTGCAAATTCTCTCTCTCTCTCTCTCTCTCTCTCTCTCTCTCTCTCTCTCTCTCTCTCTCTCTCAGCATATGTGTGGCAATCAGAGGATATCTTTCAGAAATCTGTTCTCCTTCCACTGGGAGCCCTGGGACGGAACCCTGGTTGTCAGGCTTGGTGAAGAGTACTTTTGTCCACTGAGCCATCTCAGCTCCACGGTCTGTATAACCTAAGTTCAGATGCAGCGTCCTATTCCTTCTACTACATTCTGGGTGATACATGTGAGCCGGCAGATCCACACTCAATAAGACATGATTATGTAGATCATGATCACAAGGATGTGGGGATCACTGGGACATTGAGGGACTTCATACTACTCTAAGGCTCTTCTTTCAACCCTAAGGAGCATGCCTCTGTCACAGTCTGTCTACCATGGTGGCACAGGTCTAGCTTTCTCCTTCAGTGACAGGCTTCTGTTAATGACAACGAATATAAGTGGTGACAAAGACAGTGCTGACCACCCAGTTCATGCCCAAGGCAATTGATATAATATCCGAGGAGGCCCAGCGTGCCAGACACCTTCCTAAGGGCCAGACAAGCAGAACTCACTAAGTCCCCAGCACAGTTCTGGAAAGTAGACAAATTACTGTCTTTGTTTCATAGGTGATGAACTTGAAGTTCAGAGAGGCTAAGTAACTTTTGGCCAAGGACACAAAACTGATGTGCTGAAGCAGATTTTATTTTTTAATTTTCACTTTTTTATTGATGCTTTGTGTATTTCATACATCATTTTCCAATTCAGTTCAGGCATATTTCCATTTCCCTTCCCCCCACCCCATCCCACCCCATCCCAGATCATGCATTCTGCCATAACTGTCCTGCATCTTTCATTCAGGTTTTTTTTTTTTTTCATTTTTTAACAATAAGTGATAATTTATGAGTACAAGCATCCTTCATGTAAAACTAATTTGCAAGCAGTTGTGCCCAAACCCACACAGCCCATGGGTCCCACCATCCAGCACAGGGGGCTTGTATGTTCAATCAAGTTGATCAAATGAGTGTCCAGACTATATTGCTGTAGTTTCACCATTCACCCCAATCGCAGCCCTTACATTCTACCACGCCCCCTCTTCCGCAGATTGTTCCCTAGGCTTAGAAAAGGGGCACAACCAAATCAACCTCAGAGTCAGGAATATGATAGAATTTTAGAAGTCAAGACTACCGAAAATTACAGAAAATCTGAACAGTTATGTGTGTGTGTATGTATGTGTATACATGTATTCCTCTATGTGTGTGTATGAAACTCTGTAGGCAGGATATATGTAACTATGTGTGCACATGCACAAAACTATAGTGAGACCATGCATGTGATTCAGTCTGTGTGACCATGTGTCTGTCTTTACGTACAGTTCTATGTATACCGAGTTCTGTGTCAGCTAGCTTTCTTGTTGCCATGACCACATGTGTAATGAATAGCAACTCAAGGGAGGCAGAATTTCTTTGGGCGTACACCCCATTGTGGAGGGGAAGGTGTGATGGCAGGAGTGGACAGCTGGGCCTCCTCACCTTCTCCAATGTCGACAGAACAGGAAGTAGAGAATGCAGATAGGAGCTGGGGCCAGGCCACAAAAACCCCAAGGCCTTCTGCCCATTTCTCCAGTTCTATACTGGTTTTGCTGGGTGAGGGGGAATCTATCTTATTTAAGGAAGTGACGCTAGATAAGCTGGACAGCCGCCAGTGGATGAACTCATGCTGAGGGACATCCAGACACACAAAACTGACTAGACAGGCTTCATTATGTATGACAAATCACATGACTAGACAGGTTTCATCATGTATGACAAATCGCATGACTAAACAGGCTTCATCATGTATGACAAATCGCATGAAGTCCTGTGGATAGGCTATGCGGGGTGGGGATAAGGAAGGGAGGGATAAATATAATTAGGATATATTGTACGAAATCCACAAAAATTCAATTAAAAATATATTTTTATAAAGGCCAAGGGCCACCCTCAGTGACCCCCTCCCCACAGCCAGGCCCTGGCTCCTTCAGGTTCTATCACCTTCCAAAACAGCCCCACCAACTGAGGATCCAAAGATCTGGGAAGTGGGTTCCACAAGGACACAGATGGATTGTTGGAGGTCAGGATTTTATCAGAAGAGTCATTAACACTATGAACAGACAGACAAATAGACCACAGAAGGATGGGGCTCTGAGAGGGAAATCAGAGCCCACGTGGCAGAAGGGAGTCTCTCCTTATACCTTTCTGAGGATGGGGGTGGTTTCGTCCAGCAATCTTACTGCTAAGCTCTCTCACTCCTAGACAGGAGGCAAGAGTCGTGGGGCAGGGGAGGGAGTTGGGGAATGATAAACTCACTTCCTCCAGTGGGAGATCCTGAGGGTCTGTTAGTTAGGGACTCAGAGTCAGTCTCAGGAGATGCCTGCGGGTATCTGTGAGCAGGGAAGGCCGCTGCAGGACCCGAGCAGCAGCTGGAGCCTAACATGACATTCCTGCAAGAACCAAATCCTCAGACATGAGCCTGTAGGGGACATTTCCCTGACAAAACCACTGCATATGTTTTCATATGTGACCAAGTATGCTCTGTGTCTGTGTGACTACATACATGTGCATGTACATATGTCTACTCACACTCAATTAGGAGAAAAAAAATGCATTCGGGGTTATGTTTTGTGTCCCAGCTTTTGACTGTGAGAATTCTTGTTTGTTTTTCTTAGAGGGACTCTCCCCTCCTCCGAAGTCTGGTACCCACTTGTGGTTCGGGCAATGATGAAAAGCCCCTGAGGTAAAGCAGAACTCTCCTCTCATGGGCACATAAAAAGAATTGCAAAACTCACTTAAACCTTTCCGGCTGATAAATTATAGGGAAATTTCCTCTGTAAAGAAGACAAATGAATCACACAGTATTTCACTCCCATGCACTCCCCTTGGCTCTGAATATTTCCTTGACTTTCCTGGAAGAGCTCTATGAGTTTCAGGCTTCAGAGTCAGTCTGTCCGTGCTCCCAGCATGCACCCAGCCTCACCTGATGTCTTCATCATGACTCCTGGGTCTTAGAAGTGACCAGTTCTGTGTGTGCAGCCCCATGGTGTAATGGGTAGCAATCTGGACTTTGAATCCAGCAATCCAAGTTCAAATCTCAGTGGGACCTTCCTCAGTTTTAGACCCCCCCTGGAGGGGGGGGGAGTGCACGCCTTTAATCATAGCACTTGGGAGGCAGAGGCAGGCAGATCTTTGTGAGTTCAAGGCCAGCCTGGTCTGTAGAATGAGTCCCAGGACAGCTGGGGCTATAGGGAGACCCTGTCTGGAAAAGACAAAATAAAAAATGACCAGTTCTAACATCAACAAACCACACTTCCATGGATTCCAGGATTTCTGGGGGGTTTTTTCCCCTTCCTTCTATCTCCCCTTTCTCTTTACTTCCCACACCCCCTACCCACTTCTCCCTTCTGTTCAACAACCATCTTTCTTCCCATAACAGAAACCAGGAAGGGTAGAGGGCTAGAAACATAGTACCAGATTCCTCTCTCTCTCTCTTTTATTTATTTTTTTTTTTGGTCTTTTCGAGACAGGGTCTCCCTGTAGCCCCAGCTGCCTTGGAACTCACTCTGTAGACCAGGCTGGCCTTGAACTCACAAAGATCCACCTGCCTCTGCCTCCCAAGTGCTAGGATTAAAGGCATGCGCCACCATGCCCAGCAGATTCCTCTCTTTCATCACTAGTAACTCAGACAAGTAACTCAACCTCTCAGAGCCTCAGGTCATCCTGAATTTGAAAGGATGAAGGCCACTCTGAAGTGGAGTAGAATCTATAGAGAGCTTAGAATTTTGACTGACACATGGTACGCACTAAATATATACAAGCAGTGACTTTGAAATTAAAAACGCATCCCAGAGGATGCCATAACTCACATGGGCAGGGCAGGTACAGCTGGGGTGGTCTGGCACAGGGGCGGCTGGAAGAGGGTCTCGACTCTGAGCCCTCTTTCGGGGGTCCCCATTTCAGAGGGACCACGCTTTGCCTTTGCAGAGTGAACGGAGGGTCGTGTTTACGTCTGCTCTGGTCCTGGCGGGTGGCCTTGTGGGCGGGCTCCTGAGTCTCAGGCAGGACGCCATATGGGCAGGGCAGGTACAGCTGGGGTGGTCTGGCATAGGGGCGGCTGGAAGAGGGTCTCGACTCTGAGCCCTCTTTTGGGGGTCCCCGTCTCAGAAGTACCGGGACGTGGGCTAGGTCAGGCGTGCAATCCTACCCCAACAGGAATTGGTGAGAATCCAAGTGGACTTCCTTTTGGAGAACCTTCAGAACAGAAAGAGAAGACTGACTTAGGCTTCCAATATCCAATATATAAGCAAAATTGAAAACCTGAAACCTAGACAAGTCAATACTC